>JZKD02S2129627.1:202766-217034 GCA_000966675.3 Picea glauca
GGTAGCTCAATAAGAGGATGCCCCCTCGAAGAGGCAAGTGAACAGGAGAGGATCCCTTCCATAATAGGATCCATTGTATGGTGTTGTCCTACCTTAAGGGTTTTGATATAATAAAGTTGTGGTTTTCTATGTGGTTTCTTCTATCTAGTTTGTGGATCTATTGTGTATTCAGTATTTGTGGTGATTATATTAGTAGATCTATTTAGGTTCTTAACACCTTATGAGATCATAAGTTAGGTATCTCTCAATCTCTCCATACCCCTTTCACCATGAGAAGGCCTCCTTATATAATCTTGGAGATACCCAACCACCTTAGAGATTATTGGGATAGTCTAAGGATATTTCTCCATCAGTTGTGGATCCTCCCTAAGATCCATCCCTGACCTCAAATTCGAATCGAACTTACTACGAAGATGAGGGGTTTTTTTCCCTAATTTTCCTCAACAACCCAAGATTTCCTCAAACAGACTAGTGCTCCCCCAAAAGGGTGCACAGTGAGTTGGAATGTTCCCCCGAAGGAGTTCAGGGAGTGCTAGTACTCCCTTATAGTGGGTAGGGGAGTGCTGCCTTTCAAAATTCATTTTTAAGTGGTTCTTTTCATGGAAAATGATTTGTACTCTTCATCAAATGATTTCTCCTTATTTAACCAGTCTCTGAGGGTGTTTTCAAGTGTTCTTCGTGATGTTGTCCAAGACATGACATAGGAAAGATGAAAGTATAATGTTTGTGACACTTGCGAACAAAATGAAATACTTGTGACACTTGTAATGACGACAATAGGTAATCATCAAAGTGAGTAATTTTGATGTGTAACACCTGTGCTAATCGTTATGAGACTGTTAGTTTCCGGTCAAACCATCCCATCATTGTCCCAACAGGTTAACTTTGGCAAGGTTGAGGTTGTGAGGTTTTCAAATATCCCGAAGCCATGAACTAATGATATTTTTTGATCTAATATCCATTGGGGTTTATCTTGACCATTAGATCGAGTAAGTGGGAGGATAAGGTAAGTGCTTCAGTGGTTTAAAACATCCTTTTGTCCTCAAATATCTTGGAGCTTCGCAGTCCCAAAGTGGCCCTCCTAACATGTCATTCCATATTATTTAATATTTAAAGAGGGAAGAGGAGGTGGCATTATCCATGTGCAACTATTTCCATGAATATTTATTATAATATAATATATGTGGTGATAAAGGTGCATTATAACAAGTTATGTTAAGTAAGCACATTAAATACAATTATTATAATTAATTATGTTTATTATATATGCAACCTTTCAAAAGGGAAGGTAGGGGTTCTTCCCTTTGATGTTTTTGGCTCATAAGCTCCATCACTCAAAACGCTTTAGAGTGCCGAAGTTCCAGACTCTCGGAGGCTTAACTCACTTGGATGTGGTGAAAGGTTCCAGACCCTAGTCATATGGGACTCAACAATCCCCGAGAGCTACACTCTTGAATCATGGCCGAGATTTGGTTGATCCCATAGACTTGGGTCCATTTTCACAGATGATTTGTGAAACTATTAAAAGGTTAAACAAGGCCAATTTATTGTCATTTAACATAAATCTCCTCTGGCCTTCAGGTCAATGTTCGATTCAATCACCACTTCAAACCTCCAGAGTAGTGGAGTCCCGAAGCTCCGAAGTGTGGTACGAAGTGATCAATATGGGTAATTATAAGTTTAATCCAATGATCCAAATCTAATCCTTGCAACCATATCAATGACTATTGTAGATTCTTCTATACTTCACAGCCTATCTCCCTTCAATAAGAGATTTGAACCCTAGGTTTCAAATGTTGCAATATTCATCTACGTTTTATGAACATTGTACCTCCTGAGCTTAACAAACCTTTAACTTTTTCCTTGGCGTACTCCTTGCACAGTCTTAAAGTATAGTGAGGTTTAGCTTGAAATTTCATTTAATTAAACCTGTAGTTTAATAGGAAAGAGAGATATATCTCCTTTTCTTTCAGACTTGTAGAGTAGTGAAATAAAACATGATATATTCTAAGTTTCCTAGCATAAGATTTAAGGGAAGGATAGAATAAAGCACTCAACAACATCACTCTTTTCCTCTCTCATAAAAACTTCAGTTAATAATTATTTATTTCTTATGCATTAATTAAACTGTGAAACTCAAGAAGCTTCAACATTCATTCCCAAAATTTATCACAGGAAGCGACAAGGTAAAGTTGTTCACCCATAGAAATTTAGTTGTAATGTTTCCATATTCACACTTAAATTCTCAAGGAACTGTTAACATAAAATTGAACTTATGTTGTTCCAAAAATACAATCTATGATTGTTTATCAACTTAACACTGTAAAGATTTAGCAAAATATACTTATATAGAGTTCAAAAAATGCTACAACTGCTGAAAGGGGTGCCCTTTTCCACCCAACCATAGGCACAATGACTCTTGGAAGGATATACCACTGGCCACCCCCTAGATAGATCATGATTCTCATAGAGAGACTCTTCTTTTTCTTAGCAGTAACAATGGATAAAGGTTACTTTTATTTTCCCACAAGAACTCTTGCAAATCCCTTTTCTCTCCACTAAGCAAGGGGGTATACAATGTGTGCTTCCTCAGTCACTCACTTCATGCAATCTCGTTTATCAACTTGGACTGAAAACGCAGCCCAATATATTCCTGTACCCATAACATATTTGATTCTCAGTTCTCTTCAGAAACAAAGAGGTTCACATGCTCTCCCCCTCTTCATAATATGGTGCACATACTCATCCCTCTTGCCTCTACCATTCTGCCCACAAATTTCCTCTCTTTTCTTTCCTTCCCCAATATTATTTTGTGGGTCCAAATCCCCATTTCGTGGTTAGGTCAAGAAGTCTTCCAGATGGGTACCCTTCCCATATCCTCATTGACTATTGAGGAGGATTTACCAACTACCAGCCTGATTGGTAATTTACTTTTTGGGGTCATAGAATTGTTCTGGGTCTGTATAAATTAAATCTAGCAGAGTACTAGTTTGGTGGGGACCATATCAACCATTATCGGTTCCCATCACCATCTCTCTCATGCATCATGATCCACCTTGGAAACCCATCCAACATTTATGCAACAATTTCTATTTTAATAAATAACATAAATATATACATATTACCTTCTATCAAAAGGTTCATCATTTCCTACATCTACACATAATAAATTTTCCCATAGTCTTTTAGCAGGATATAGTTATATTTAAAAACTAGGAGAAACAACAGTATTAAAATCCCCTCCCCCTTAAAGTAACATCTTCCTCAATGTTCCACCTTCCAATGTTCTCTGTATGTACAACAATAAACAAAAACGTGGTATGCATGTTTCATGGCATCCTCCATTTCCCATGTAGCTTCATCTCGACCAAATTTTTTCCACTGCACCTTGACTTGTGAAATGGTTTTGTTCCTGAGTGGGATTTCTTTTCTGTCTATTATGCATTTTTTCTCTGGAAGGAATTCTCCCCCTGGTTCCACATAAATCACAGACCAATCAATTATATGATTAGAATCATGTACATATTTCTTCAGCATTGAAACATGGAAAACATTATGTGCCTTCACTATGGGAGGAAATGCTAGTCTATATGCTACATGTCCCACTATATCCAAAATTTCAAAGGGTCCAAAAAACCGAGGTGCGAGCTTGGCACAATTTCTCATTCTCTAGGAAATTTTTCTAGGCCTAAATTGGAGATACACATGATCTCCTTCCTTGAACTCTCTAGGAGTTCTCTTTCTTTCTGCATAACTTTTCTATCTATCATGAGCTACTTTTAGATTCTGTTTTATTTGAATTACTTGATGTTCCATTTATTTTAGCATATCTGGCCTGAGTGTAATTCTGTCTACTGGGTTACTCCAGACAATTGGAATATTGCATTGTCTACCATAGAGAGGCTCCTCGAAAGGGTTCATCTTCAATGACTCTTGATATCCATTGTTATAAAAAAATTATACCAGTGGTAGGTAGTCTTCTCACTTCTTGGGATGATGCATCACATGCATCATCAACATGTCCTCCAACACTTGGCTTACCCTTTCTTTCTTCCCATCTACTTGAGGGTGATAGGATATACTAAATAGAAATTTAGTTTCAAAAACAAAAGACAAAGATTTCCAAAAAATTGAAGTGAATTTTGTATCTCTGTCTGATATGATTTCTTTAGGCATGCCATGCAGTCTAAATATTTCCTTCATCAAAATATTGGAAATATATATTTCCTTTCATTTTGACTTTACGGGGATAAATTGAGCATCCTTGCTCAGCTTATCCACAACTACCATAATGACATCATTCTGCTTGGTTGATTTAGGCAATCGTGTGATGAAATCATGGAGATGGTTTTCCATTTCCATTATGGAATTGGTAGGGGTTGGAACAAACCTGCTAGATGTTGGTTATCTTCCTTAACATGTTGACATTCTAAACATTTAACTAAGTAATCAATTATGTCCTTTTTTAGTCTGATCCAATAAAATATTTTCTTAGTGGTTGTGATCACTTTCTGATAACCAAGATGACTAGTATGTGGTATTTTATGTAGTTCATCCATTATGAACCTATTCAAGTCATCACAATTTGGAATATAAAACCTACCTTTGTAAGTTAGCATGTCATCATTCAACAATTGATATCCCTCATATTTGAGCTCTGTCATCTCTTTCTCTAGGTATGATTTCACAGTCTTGAAAAATCCATCTTCTTCTTGTGCACTTTTGACTCTATCCTTCATGTATGATTCAAAGTTACTTGCATTTTCCAAATGAATCACTTTCATACCTCTACTAAGGGAATCATCCACCCTATTTTATTTTCCCTTAATATGTTTGATCTAATAATCAAAATCACTAAGGAGAACCATCCACCTAGCTTGTCTAGCATTGAGTTTGGGCTAATCAAAAAAATATCACATCCCACTATGGTCTGTCATAAGTAAGAATCTTCTTCCTAGGAGGTAATTCCCTTCTTTGTAGCAAATCACATGCACTTCTTGCATAAGGACTCCTTCGATCTCTTCCTTGCAGGCATCTCTACACACAAGGAATTCCTTGTTTGGTTCTACAATATTCAACATAGGTGCATTGGTTAGAACATATTTCAGATGTGGGAATCTCTCTTCGCATTATAATGAACAAATGAATTTAACTCCCTTTTCTGGAGGGAGGTGATTGGACAACCAATCTTGGAAAATCCTTTTATGAACCTTCTATAATACCTTTATAGACACATAAAGGATCTGATATCATATACATATTTTAGGGTAGGCTAATCCATAATGGATTTGATCTTTTCAGGTTCAACTACCACTCCTTCAGAGATAACGTGGCCTAAGTAATGGAATTTGTTTTTGGAAAAAGTCACACTTACTAAACTTAGCATAGAGTTCGTGTTCTCTCAGCACTTGAAGAACTAAATTGAGATGTTCTTCATGCTCTTCCCTAGTCTTATAATATATTAGGCTATCATCATTGAAAACTAACACAAATCTGTCCAAGAACTTGTGGAGTACATTATAATTAAGCACATAAAAGTGGTTGGTGCATTGGTAAGCCCAAACAACACCAACACAAATTTATATTACCCATATCTTGTCCTAAAGGTTGTTTTGTGGATGTCTCAATCCTTAATTCAGACTTGTCAATCTTGGAGAAAATTATAGAACCCCTTAATTGGTCAAATAAATCATCAATCCTTGGCAAGGGATACTTATTCTTAATGTCCATATTATTGATTTGTCTATAGTCTATGAACAACCTGAGTGTGCCATCCTTCTTCTTCATAAACAAAGTTGGTGCTCTCCAAGGAGACACACTAGGTCGAATGTAACCTTTGTCCAACATCTCCTTTAGCTGTAATTTGATCTCAACTAACTATGGTGTACCCATTTTATAGGGTTCTCTAGACATTGGCACCACTTTGGGTACAAGTTCTATTGAAAAGTCAATGCCTCTTCTTGGAGGTAGATATGGTACCTCTTTTGGAAACACATATTTATACTCTCTTAATATAGGATGATCCTATAGGCTTGGTTTATTTTCCTCAATAGAGTTCAACACTTGTATTGCATACAAAGGACATCCTTTTTTGCAGTACTTCCTCACTTGAAGGGATGATATTTGTCTCACTGAGACATGATTTTGAATTCCTTGTAGGGTTATTTTTCTCCCTTCTTCATATTCACACTCCAAATTTTTATTTAACAATCCAACTTGGATTTATGGGAATCCAACCATCCCATGCCAATCAACATGTGATAACACCCTAAAGGGAGCATGTTTAGGGTCGTTTGGGTGGATAATCCATTTATAATGAATTGGAATGATGGTATGACCTCTACCACCTTTCTTTTTGTTCTAGTGGCTAGATATACTAGCCATGAATTAACACATTTTACTTGCTAAAATTTACATTTCTCAAGAGTTTGAGGGGAAACATAACTCAGATTAGAACCAGGGTCAATTAAAATGGAAACTAGATGGTTGGCAATCATACCTTCCATATCCACCACTGAAGCTTGGTGGTCATATTGTCTATGATCTAGGGATGCATAAATTTGTGGCATGCTCCTAGCCACATCATTGACTGTGGTATCCTCCTGAATGTTGTAGGTTCTCTTATTGTCTCGTTTTCTATGTGGGCAGTCCCTCAACACATTTTCTTCTCCAAAACCCCAACATTTCAAGGTTTCTCTCTTTGTATTATCAGTCTTACCTAGGGCTGATCCAAAGGGTTTTTACCACTCTAGGATGGAAAATTATGTTGATACACACTTTTAGCAGGAAGACTCATCTTGGAGATTTTCCCATGAATCTTAAATATCGAGGATTTAAACCCCTTCTTCTTGAATCCCAAATTAATTTTATTATTCCAGTCCTTATGAGGTTCTACCTTAATTTTGAATTGCTCATAGCAGTGCATTTACTTTTGGATAGTTTCTTCTAAAGTCTTCGATTCATCAAACTCAATTCTGTCTTGGAAGGACTAAGGCATTCCACTAATAAACTCTTATATATTTAAATTTTCATCCCTTATGAAGGGCACATACCTCATCAACTCAAGAAATTTGTTGATATATTCTTCTATTATGAGTTGTCCTAGTTTGAGTTCATAGAACTCCTTGGTCTTCCCATCATAGTATTTTTCAGACAAGTACTTCTTCTTAAAGTGTTTCTCAAATTATTTCCACGACAAGTCATTCTCATGGAATCCCTTCACATTCCTAAGGTCCTCCCACCAAATGGAGGCCTTTCCATTCAAGTTGAAAATGGATATTCGAGCCTTTAAGTTTTCATATTAGTCATGGAATCTAAAGTACTTCTTCAAGCCAAGTAGCCAAATTTCTTCTTTTTCCCCCTTTTTAATTTCTTCATCAAAAGTGGGTGGTTCAGATTTTTTAAAATATTCAAGGTCATGGCTCTTGGAATGTTTCCTCTTCTTCCTTATCCCCTAGGAAGGTTATATAGTCTTACTACTAGACAAATCCTTGGAGTTGTTAGTTTCCTCACTAGAGGATTCTTCAGTTGAATCATTGGCGTTAACATGTCTCTTGGCTCCATGTTGGGCCTTCTTGGAGGTGCTTCTCCTTGTGTGTCTACTTTCAGGACCATGATTTTGTATATCAGGTGGACTTTCGATTTTCTTAGTATGATGTCTATCCATGTTATTGGTTGCTAGCCCATGTTGCAGGTGTCTTTGCATATCTGATAGGATTTGTAGTAGAACTACATTAATTTCAGTTTTCTTTTCCTATTCTTTTATCATCCTTTCATTTTTTTCCTTAAAACTTTGTAATTCTGTCATGAGGCTCCTTATAGTTTCATCCAAATATGGAGGGGTTTCCACCACCCTCCTCTCATCAGATTCTTCTTCTCTATTTTGGGAGATTTCTCCTGACTCATGGTGTGTCACCATTCTTCACGTTATAGTTTTCCTTGTTGTCCACTAACTATTTGAGTGTTATAAAAAATTTCTTGTTAGTTAATTATCTACTAGTTTATGAATAGCACATCAATTTGCAATATGAAGTCAACTTCATTAATTGGAACACTAGCAACACACGGTTCATATTCTTAGAACATACAACAACAACAAAAAATTACATTCCTCTCTTCAACAGTGGTTTAAATAAGCTTCTTATGAATGGGGTAAGATGGGGTGTTAACCCTTAAAATTTATTTGATAAGATTTTATTAGACTCATTCACGAGTCCAAGCAGGTCAAGTGTTGTTTCCCACTCTAATACCACTATGTCAAACACCTAACCCCTAAGTACCTTTTTAAGGGATAGGGCATAATTTTGTTCTCTTTTCTCAATCACCTTGAAACCCTATAACTAGGATTACATTATCTTGGTTTCGACGAGGATTTTCCAACGACTATAAATTTTTCCAGATCCGAGATCAGGATCGAAAGTTATGGCCCTTCAAAGTTCTTTAGACCTTTTTGATTTAATGAATCATTATAATGATTAATAATACCACTCCTTAACCATTTAATTAATCCTTTATAAGGATGGTTAATTCTAATTAGAATTGATTAAACCTTGTTACATTATTTCAATCCACGTCATACTACTTATGTTATAATGTAATTATATTTAATTATATTATAATATAATTAAACCTTCTAATTCATATTAGGGTCACTAATCTCGATGAATCCCTAGGCCTCTGGACTTCGAAGAAAATACCTCTCTAAGTTCTTGTCAATACCCCTCTAAATATCTTGAAGGTAGGAGTTCCAGAGAGGGTCCCACTTGCTTTAATTAATGGATTATAACCTAGGGAAGCGAAATATGGGTTCGTGGATTCAAACCTTTTCATTGATTCGTTATATTACTCCAAATGTCTCGAACTCCCGGACTCCCATAGGGTCCACACTTACATGTGGTTGTGCACTTAGCAGTGGATTAGGGATAGGTGGATCCATCCTTCGGTTGTTTTGGTTCATTCATTCTATTACACCAAATGCCCAGAGTCACAAAATCCCAGACTCCTGCATCAACCTTTGGATCGAGAAAAATGAAAACTAGGAAGAATATGTGTGGTAGATGACAAGGTTGAAACCTGGACCAATTAACTAGTGACACATGTCAGGGTCCGAAAGGTACATAAGGTATGTGAAAACCATGAATTAGGTTGACATGTCACACATTTACCATAGGTCCACGTTAACCTAGGTGACTTCGTCATGCCACACCACTCTGAGATGTTAGCCTCCATGGGGGATGATCAATTACTCCTACTGGAAAGATACCCAAATCATCGAAGGTCGAAGTCGCGAATTGATGCTGGCCATTGATATGTGGTCATGATCTACGATGGAAGAGAATTACTTGTGGTCAAAATTGGTATGGATTTAACGATGAGGTGGAACTTGTGATAATGGTTACGGGGCTACCAATTATTGGTCAAACCATCCCGTCACTGCCCCAACAAGTTACCTTCAACAAGGTGGAGGTCATGAGGTTCTCGGATATCCTAAATGTAATACCCCAAGACCGAGCCCTATTTGTAAATGTAAATATGTTTTATAGGCTAGTGAGCCACGTTATTAGAGGCCAGAAGGATTATGTGATTATTAGGACAGAGATCCTAGATGCTAAAGGCCGATGAGCCTATTTTTGTATATGTAAGCACTCATATCATAAATGAAAAACAAATCACTACATGTATACCAACCACGAAAAAGAGTATGGGGGACTAAAATCCACTAGGAAGGGAAGGGGGGAGGGGGATAAGAGCCTAGGAAGGGGATAAGCTAGAGGGATTGTTTACAGATGAATATTATAATATATTCCTAAAGACTAAGGTGTGCATAATTATTTTATCCTAATTTCTAAGGATGGGGACAACTGGGACAAAGTGGATCTCAACCCGAGAAGTGTCCAAATTGGGACATGCATACAAATATTTTGGGCTTAGTGCATGATCAATTGATTCAGGCATTGATTCCATTCTCTCCAACATTTTGACCACTCCATATTGCACACACTCCTTCAATAGTAATTGATACCCTTCCTAGTATGAGCAACACACATGTACCTTACCCTAAGGTTGTTGCTGCCATCACCTATAACTTACTCGAAGGTTGTTGTTGCGAACACCTGCACCTGACTTGAGATTTGATGCTACCATCACCTGTACCTATACCTAGTTACCTTAAGAGTTGGACTGAAGAAGTGGGTTGTCAGGCCTAGGATTGAAGATGCGGGCTTTCAGGCTCGTGGGAATGAAGAGGCGATTTTTCATGCCCATGAGAAAATCTCTCCAGGTGAGAGAATTGTTGGGAATTGATTTCCTGAGGGAGCCCAACTCCATCTATAGTGCTCTGAGACTTCCTATCCAACATATTGCTTATAACACCCTGGGTTTTGAGCCCCTATATTAAATAAAGTATTGTTACATTTCTGAGAGGCCAGAGTGCCAAAAAAATTATGAAAAGTCTATTTTGCCTAAGAAATGTAATTTTTTGATCATTATTAATAATAAATACATCGATGAATGCTAGACAGACAAGGACTAGATTTATAGAGGGATATGATTCCACAAGAGAGGGGGCTTGAGGGATAAGTGCTGATTTATTTTATATTATCCATTTTGTGTAATGGGGGGGAAATCAATTATATAAACTCTTGGGAGAAGGCCAAGAGGTTCTTGATCCCCATGAAGTACAAAAACCCATCCCTGTTTTGTGTAAGGGGTTCTCCGATTGGCAAATTCTCTCATTTGTTTTGGTCATTCACTCACTCTCATTCCCATCCCCATTTTGGTGTTGTTTATGGTTTCCTTAAGTGTTCATTCACCTGATGTTTTCACAGTTCATCCTCTCTTGTGGATTCTTCACTCCATTCTTTTCTATCACCCACCCATCTTTCCTCATTTTCATGTCTTGTCTTGGGAAAGGAAGATGAACTACTAAAGAACAATCATGGTTGTTGGCTGTAGAGATTGTTGGTGTAATCCAACCATTTTTTGAGTCTTGAATGTATGATATGCTTAGCCTATGTTCAAATTTAATCACAGGTGTGAGTCTTGAGAGTCCTAGCATGGAGATTCTGGACTAGCTGCACTGGATCCCTAGAAGGAAAAGGATTTCCCAAGGGAATGCATGGTAGAGAAGGGTGGAGGTGCATTTCTCCTAAATGGTGTGGGCTAGGTAGAAGAGATTTGGGTACTTGGATTATTGTGAGTGCTGGAGAAGCCTGTGAGAGCTTGAGTGATAACTAGTTTGGGAAGCCAAGTAACACTCGGGAACCATCCTTATGGATTCATATCTCTGGCTCGGGGGTGAAATTATTGTTGAGACTTGGAACAATAGTATCTATGGTTGGGTGGAACGTCCTTGGTCTACAACCAGTTGGTGTCTTCTTTTATAAAAGATAAGTTCTCTCTGTTATGGCTTCTTTTTCTTATTCATTTATTTCCATTGCGTATCAAATTATTATATCTGATATTTGTACTTATAATATGCATGCTTGCTAGTTAATGCTACGCATGGTATATTGTATATGTCTTTTATGTTGTGGTATGAATCTTGATCATTGCATGTATGTATTTCATGCTTCTTTATTAATTAATTGTTATTAGAGTTTTGAAATCATCCAAGAGGTACGTTCTTTGTTTGGCATGCCTGTCCTGTGGGAGGTTGGGTATGTTATAGTTTGGTAAAAAATTCAAATTGTAGTGGCGTTTATTGGCTTGGGTGGTTGGGGACATTACAAATTGGTACCAAAGCTTCTGGTTCAAACACCGTACTATTACGGGCCAGGAAAATTGCAAATCGGGAAGATTCACTATCATAGATTTTATATATATGTGAAAATTTGGGGAAAAATGGTGGAAACTTTTGAGGGAAATCCCCCAAAGTCGTGAATAGATATGAGTTTGAATGTTTCCATAATTTTCTAAGAATTTAATGGATTTGATCTACGGAGTTGCAGAGCCAAATTCGACTTAGAAGGTCAAATTGTTTTGAGTTTTAATGGCTGCTATAATGTTGGAAAGATTTTGGAGAATCGATGATGGAGATCATGTTCGATTTTGGATCAATGGTCACAATTTGTGCTTGAAATTTTTAAAAAATTTGTCTGTTTACAAAGTATGGAGAAATTACCAAATCGATGAATGGGATTGATTCAGTGATTTGAAAAAAATGAGGAACATCGACAGTTCGTATTCATTTCAGTTGTTTGGGGATTTGGATAAAATCAATGGTCAAGATCGTCTTAGCTGGGAGATCAATGACCTAGATTCACCTGGGATTTAGTAAAAATTCTAGGTGTGGAAGTTCACCAGCAAAAATCACTGATGATCGATGGTCGGAGATCAACGAGTTTGGTGAAGGGTTGAAGATTGAACAAATAAAATCTCTGATCGACGATGGTCGATGGTCAGGGATCGAAAATTTTAGCTGAATGTTTTTTTCCAGACAAAGAAAATCTTTGAAGTCCTGAAATCAAGACTAAATCCAAACCCTTCATATTTGGGGACATGTGTTTAAAGAATACAAGGGGTTTGTAAATTCAACGTTTGAAAGTCTGGGGGTGTGGTGGTGTTCATTAGCGAAAACCTATGAAGTTTCAAACTGTAGAGTAAATCTAGACCGTCAATGTTTGGGGACATGTATCTGAATATTAGCCTATTTGGGAATTCACCATTCGAGGGATTTGAGGTGTAGTGTGGAGAAGTCTCCTGAAGTCCCAAAGTTCCAGAGTTCCAGAGTCCCGAAGTCCCAAAGTCATGAATCACTAGAGTAACATGGCATGATGATGTCACCTAGGGTGACATGGAAATACTCTAATCATGCCACATGTCACTTGTTTTTATACCACTTATAGGTCGCTAGTGCCAATTGGGATCTGACACATGTCACCCATCGGTGGGGCCACGTGTCACTAAATTAAATGTTGGAAAACCGAGAAAAGGATATATCCTTATTCACCAATTTGAAGTTCATAAGGAATGAAGCATGATGAAGGTGAAACCCCCCAAAGCTTCGAAGAGCGGAGTAAATCCAAGTTGTTGATCGGTACATGATATGTGGAAACAGATCTTGCAGTCTGAAGACTTGGCACTCCAGAAGAGTTGGGAGTGTGGATAGTCTAGAACTCCTGAAGCCTAGAGTCCCAGTGCTCCTATTGACCTTCTATCTCAGCCCTCGATCAATTTTAAACCACATGTTGGGGATGCAAGGAATATCACTTGTACAAGGATTTCCCACACATAAAGGACAAAGTGAAGAATGTGCACAACATCCAAGAGGCTACAATAGTTGAAGATATGGGAAGGATTTATGCAGCCTTGGATGATCGATAAGCATAATACCAATCCAACATGATTGAGGTGGAAGGTAAGATCATAAATCAACTTGTTTCTATTTTAATTGATTCAGGAGCAAGTCATTGTTACATTGATCCTAAAATAGTGGATAGGTTACATTTGGAGAAAAGTAAGCTTGGAAAATCAAGTTTGGTTCAACTAGCCACTAGAACCAAAAGGAGAATCCATGAGGTGATCAGAAGTTGTTCCATAAGTCTTAATGGTGTGAATACTAGTGTTGATCTAAATAGTATACCATTGGGGTCTTATGATATTCTAATTGGAATGGATTGGTTGAACAAGTATCATGTTGTCCTAGACTATCATAGAAATACATTTACATGTCTTGATGGAGAAGGAAAACAAAGAACTGTGAAAGGAGTTCCAAGACCCATGTCTATAAGGGAGATTTCGACCTTACACCGAAAGAGATGTTTCAGAAGAGGGTGTCAGTTATATGCAGCCCATGTGGAGGAGACAAAAGGTACAAAGGGGAAAAGCCTTGAATATCTTGCGGTACTACAAGAATTCAAGGATGCATTCCAAGAAATACTAGGGTTGCCACCAAAAAGGAAAATAGATTTATCTATTGACAGAGTTCCAGGAGCTGCCTTGATGTCAAAAACACCTTACATAATGAGTATTCCCGAGTTAAAATAATTACAAATGAATTTGGAATATTTTTTGAAGAAAGGGTACATACGTCCAAGTGTTTCACCTTGGGGAGCACCGATACTCTTTGTCAAAAAGAAAGATGGAACCTTGAGGCTACTATAAAGAACTGAACAAGTATACTATAAAGAACAAGTATCCTCTACCTAGAATTGATGACCTCTTTGATCAACTAAGAGGAGAAAAGATATTTTCAAAGATAGAATTGAGATCAAGATACCATCAGGTAAGAATCAAGGAAGAAGGAATCCATAAGACAACCTTTATAAC
>JZKD02S2129627.1:267337-301580 GCA_000966675.3 Picea glauca
TTTCTCTGCATGGAATTTTCTTATTTAAGAAAATTGTCACCTTGGGCAGAATGTTGCCTTAATCACGCTCCAGATTTTATGGACGTCCGAAGCAAATTGTAGCCGGAAAAAAACACTCTTGCATTTTGATGAATGTGACCGAACGAGTAATTACTAAATTGATTTAAATTTAAGTTAAGATGGATATTTGATGATTTCATCGTTCTAATTGTGGGTAGTGTAGTCAGGTACACCATTCCCTGTGATACTGTCAATTGACAACTCATCTGTCCCAATATATCCCATGAATATTGCATGGGATATTGACAATTTACACCTGCCTTTGGGCATTTATTTCTTTCATTTTCTTCAACTGTTGCCCCTGCTTGTTTTCGATGTTTATCCGCGTGTAATTTTTTAATTTAAGAAAATTGACAGTTTGGGCAGATGCTCCGGATTTAATGACGGAAAAATCATTCAGTGCTGACGATTTCCTGCGGCCGGTGTGTTTGTTCGATATACATTTTGGCGAATTCACTGCAGCCTGGAATAACGTATAACACGCCAATAACGTAAGGAACAACGGGGCACCACATGGAGAGTCCGTGGACTATTTTTGTAGTGAATAGCAATAAGCTACTTGTGATCAGTGACGTGGGGCCTATTGGTGGGGTGGGTGAAGGTGAATTTCACCCAGTTTATCAGAGAATTTGGTGGGCCGTGATAAGCTGTGATAAGGCATCTGGTGGTGGTTGGGACATCTCGGCTTTCACTGAGTCACAAGTTTCTGGTATATCTGACTTGTTGGCTGGTAGATATATTTTTGGGTTTATAGTGGCAGCATGTGGATTTGAACCTCGGCCATGCCCCCGATTTTTCCATGACTTAAAACAATAAGCTACTTGTGATATAGTAAGAGAATGTAATGAATCATAGAGATGACAATATCAATTTAACTTTCTTCTTGTTTTTATATTTTTATTTTTGTAGGTGACAAAGTGTGTTGTTAAGGCACTCCGTGATGTTAAAGTCACAGGTTCGATACCTACGAGGACAAAAAAATCCAGCCATGTTAAAGGTTGGTGTAAGTTGTAACGTTAAACTGCTTTTCTTGATTTACATTGGTATAAAATTTTCTTGTGCTACAACAACACTATGTGCAATAAAATGATTTAGATCTCCCATTATACTGTTTCGCTGCTTTATCAAATGACTCTTTTGTAAAACCATTCAAAAGAGCATATGTACTACTCATTAATAATTTCTAATCATCTACATTTAAAATTGCATCTCTAACATTTATTAGAAAATGATAGAAAACATTTTTTATCTTGGATTTGAAAACTTACAATAATTATAAATACTTTCCACAATTATTTCATGCTTCATGCGAACTTCAGACATATACATATTTATCATTAATTAGGAGAAGTTGTGCCAAATTACCAAACAATATAATGATCATCTTCCAAAAAGAACATAGAATTTTTTTGAAAAAAACAATATAATGCATCATCTTCCAAAAAGAACATAAAGATTTTCAAAAAAATGGTTGATGAAGTTGACGATCAATTTCTATTGATAAATTTATCCGTAATTGTAAGATCCAAATTATCGATAAGCATATATTTGACATCTCATACCTCTTCTTGCAAGTTAATAAAATGTGAACCTTCTAAATTGACCATGTGTGTAATAGGTATGTGAACCTTCTAAATTGACCATGTGTGTAATAGGTATATGAAGAATATAGTGCACTATTAATGCATATATATATATATATATATTAAATGCTACAACAATAGTTAACGCCAAAAGGAGCAAGAGGGTCTTCTTGGAAAATGTTCGATTTCTAGTATCGCCAAGAGGAGCAAAGGGTATTTTTTTGGAAAATGCTCGATTTCTAATGTCACGAGGAACAATAACATTTAATTATAAATTTTGACAATCAATTATAATTTTGAAATATAAAATGTAGTGCATGATTGTAAGTGTTATTTTTCACAAAATTAAAGTTCAAATTATCCGTAACAATATGGCAGTTGAATCCAAGCATGCCAAATTCAATAGGATTTATGTATTTATTCTTATAAAACCATGATATGATCTCCCTCATGCATCCAAGAAAACTTTACAAGAATATATTCACAAAAATAATACTTTACATAATTGTTTTTTCTTCATCTTTAAAATCAACTTGTTCCTCTAATCGAATTGGATTGTGATTTCTATTATTAAATCATTGTCCCATATCAACGTGGAAATCGTGAAATGGATTATGCCAATTCAAAGTAATAAAGTTCAACACACTTATTATATTTAGGAACTATAGCTAAGTTATTAAAAAAATCCACACCATAAACACAAACAAAAACTTGTGTGGTGACCATTTATCATCATGATAATGTTTATCACATCACAATCATTTGCAACCACCATTGAAAAACATGAACCATATCCAACATATATGCATTGTAAAAGAATTAACTTGTTTAAAAATTTCCATTCAAACATTTAGAACCACACATTGACGAACACATTTAGGTAGGAAAAGTTTCAAAGCATATGCCACATCTCATATGTATGTATGTCTATCAATAATGGTATATCCAAAAAAAAATAATAATGTCTACATCGCCAACAAACAATCATCAATATAATGTGGTATTTAATAGGGGTAATACACATATATGTAGGATTCTAAGATTATTTAATATCTACATCTCAACAAACAATCATCAATATAATGTGGTATTTAATAGGGTGATACACACATACTTATACACACATATTTGGTATTCTAAAATTATTTGTATTAAGTATAGAGGTGATATAAATTTGTATTTCAAAGTTTGTTATTGTTATGTTGTACACTTTACTCTTAATTTCTTAATCAGAAGACAAAGAAACAACAAAAATAAAACATGATTAATTATTTTACATTAGTTTTTAGAACTTGAATTCAACTTCCAAAGCCTATGTGATGCTTTTATCATTGCATTGTTGATTTTGTGGGATGCAATTCAACTTCCAAAGCCTATGTGATGCTTTTATCATTGCATTGATGATTTTGTGGGATGCTTTTATCATTGCATTGATGATTTTGTGGGATGCTTTTATCATTGCATTGATGATTTTGTTTATAGAGAATTCATTTAAATAATATTTTTTTATCCCAAATCCAAATAAGTTGATGGATTGTAATGTAGGTTAACCACAAATAACATTTCTATTTTTCTCAATTTTAATGTTATTGTAATCTAATTTTAATTTTATTATGATGTTAAACTACCTTGGTTTGTATGTGTAATGATGAAAAAAAAAATTATATTTTATTTTTTTTGGTATGTATAATCATGAAAAAACATTTAATTCAATTTTTACTATTATTAATATAATTTTAAATTATTTTTGTTTGTATGTGGAATGATGAAAACAATTTTAATTCCATTTCTACAATTATAAATGTCTGTAATAATAATATGTTTAATATCAAATGCCATAGAGTTATGATTCAACTATGATTTAGCTAGGATGTTTTAGCTTAAACGCCCAAGCTAGAAATATATAATGCAGAAAATAGTGCAAATAAGAAATATATTACAATAAAAAAAGTAAAGAGAAACAATGTATTACCTATAATCCAAATATATAGCTTTAAATTGACTCTAAAATCACTAATATGAAATTGTAAGTATGAAATCACTATGATGAAATGGCCAATCAAAATATTCAATTTCAAATAGACTCTGAAATCACTACATTAAAATTTCTCTTATGAAATCTCTAAGTTAAAGTGATAGTTTAAAATCACTAAATATACCATGGCGGCCTCCTAGGAAAAGGGTAGTTGGCTGGTTGATTGTGTTGACTAAAATAATTTAGTGAGAAACATTGGTGGTTAGTACTCATGACTTTTGGTATTTCTAATGTTTTAACTACATTGAGTAAGAACAACACCTAGAAACCACAAAACAATCCCTCACTAGGGGGTCCTTAGCATCAAAGTGTGATATAGACACCATTAGGAGGTTTTTTGCAATAAGGATGGGTAGAGAGGCCTTAACCATAGCTGAGGAAGGAAAAAAAGTACCTTAGGATCTTGTTGAATATTTTTAGGCTTGAGAGCCTTGAATAAGTCTTCAAACCAACACATCACTCATTTGTAAGGCTTCCTTGAATACCTCCAAGTAGGACATAGGTGCCATGAGAAGGTTTTGTTCCCTACAAATGGGTCTTAACACCTAAAAATGATTAAGGGGGGAGTAAAGGACTTAAGACATAATTGAACCTTCTCAAGCTCATGTGCCATGAAAAACACCTAGAAACCATGACATGAGCTCTCACTTCAATGTCTTTGGCCTAAGATTTGGACATGAGTGTCATTTATATGTTTTTCATACTACATATGGGTCTTGGGGCCTTGACCATGGTTGTGGTAGGGAAACAAGACTCAAGCTCTTAACTATGGTCAAGGGATGGAAACAACAACTCAAGCCCCAAACATATCATATCTAGCTCAAGCACCATGAACAAGTCCTCAAATCACCACACAAAACCACGGTTGGGTCAAAGACTTTATTTATCATCAAAGAATGAAAGTAAGTGCCTTATGATATTCTTGAAGATTTTGAATCTCAAGAGCCTTGAACAAGTTCTCAAACCAACATAAAAAAAAATTGTCCTTTAAGAGGGATATAGGCATCATGATTAGGTGTTGTACATTAAAAATGGGTGTAGAGGCATAAACATGGAAAGTTGGAAATAATGGCCTAAAGACATAACTAAACCTTCTCAAGCTCATCCACCATCGACAACACCTAAATACCATGACATGAGTTCTCTCCAGGGATTCTTTGGCATCCAATTTGAATATGGGTGACATTATGAGGTCTTCTTCATCATCGACGGGTCTTAGGTTCATGACTATAGTTGATGAAAGGAAACAAGAGTCTTCAACCATCAACCTTTCTTCTGTTGGATTACTTAAAGGGGGGGTGGATTAGTAATCGAGCAATCTAATCCTTTTTAACCATATAATGCAAGTGTTATATCAATGTAGCATTATCATCCAATATTTGCAGAGTAAATAAACAATGAACAAATGAAAAATCATACACATACATAGTACACCAGTGTGTTTACGTGGAAACCCAAAGAAGGAGAAACCCACATAATTCTTTTTCTTATATGTCTTGAATAATTAGATTCATTGGAAGCACCAAGTTCCTTTGTTTTCCAGTTGCAACTAGAAGGAGGCTCCAACCACATAATTTCTCAGGCTACAACCTAAGGGAAGCTCCAACTCCCCAATTCTTTGGCTACAACCAGAAGTAGGCTACAATCCCCTATGTTCTCTGGCTACAACTGAAAGGTGGCTACAACCACCTGTCCTTGGCTCGTCCAACCACCCTGATGTATAAGTATAATGATGGAACCACTGTCACACTATCACTATGAGATATACTACTGTAAACCTGTACCAATAAACCTACACCAAACAACCTGTACCAATAACCTGAACCATGTATCAACCATGCATCAACATGTACCTCAACTTGTAATCAACTTGTACCATAAACAAGTGCATCAACCATGCACCAACTTGTACCAAACAATATGTAATCAAATTGTACCATAAACAAGTGCATCGACCATGCACCAACTTGTACCTCAACCTGCAAACCTTCCTTAACTTTAACAAAAAGAGACTAGCATTTTTATCAAACTTTAATTTAGTCTCACATGACTAGTTTTGGATTAGTCAACAACCCTAACTTGAGACAATCATAACTATTTATGTGTAATGAATAAAGATACGAAAATAGTACACAATGTTCTTCAATGTGTTTTATGCAATTCTTGTAGGTGTCAGTATAAGGAACCTCTCAAAAAAGGATTTATATAAAAAATGGCATACCTTGATGAATTCTGGATTATTCTAGAGAGCGAACTTGTAGAGTGTGCCCCACACAGAATATTTTTTGTATGGATCTCAAAATTTTACATAGAATACTACAGACTGTAATATAATGAAAACATTTGGTCTTACTGAAATTGAATATGTTAAGAAGTTATGAAGTTTTTACCCAAAACACCTGTTTTAGACTAGTTTCAAGACTATCCATAAACCCTATTTTCCACGGAGTGTAACTCCAAAAATACAATGACCCACAAGCTGAGATTCATACCAAAAATACTTGGATATGTTTCCTCAATGGCCTCCTAATTGCACGGTCTGAATCATTCTATAAAACAAGTTATTGCGAAAATGGTGAGATGACCTATAAATAACATACCTTAGAAAGCATCATCAAAAGAATTTATCTTCCCTTGAATTTCGGCCTTCTTTACTTCGCCTTCCCTCTAAAATTTGGCTTAGATATCCTTTGGTTACCTAATTTACCTGTATATATTCAATATGCTCAAGTGTGATTGAAATGAGAGATCCTTGCCTCTTATTTATACTCTCCAAGTAGCTTCCTTAGAAGCATCTTCTAGGTCACTTTGTCCACATAGTCACCTATGCCCAACTTTTACCAATTTTCTACTTTTCATGTATCCAATATACACTTGACCACTTAACCCATTTTCCTCATTTTAGGGTTAACCTTCTTATAACCACTTTCCATAATTAGAAAGTTCTCCATTTACTTTATTATTTAAACAATCCTCTTTGATTTTGTCACTTCATTTTATTATTTATATAATCCTCTTTGACTTTGTCACTTCACTTTATTATTTAAATAATATTCTTTCACTTTGTCAGTTCACTTTATTATTTAAATAATCCTCTTTGACTTTGTCACTTCACTTTATTATTTAAATAATTTTTTCTTTGCAAGAACTTTGACTTCTTTGACCTTTTGGGGCTTCGAGCCAACATATGAGGGTCCTCCAAATTCGTAAGGCCATAACTCTCAAACCGTGAGGACTTACGTGATGTTCCACATACCACCATCAATGACATGACATGTAATATCAATATAGAATAGTCTTAATTGCAAATATATCAAAATTCATACCATTATACATCAAACAAACTTGGGTCCATTACCCAAACCTTTGTTCTACCAAAATTCGCTACCGGACTTTCTTCAAGGGTTGAAATCAATGAAAACCAACCCAATTAATCAACAATCACCCCCTTTGGAATTGATGGCAACACTTTAATTCAATAGTGAAATCATATCACTCATGCTCCCCCTGGAGCCATGCCTGCATCTCTGTGACCAATGCTCCCCCTGGAACCATGTTTATGTCCTCTGCATTTGATAAATCTCTCCCCCTTTGTCATCAATGGAAAATGTATCTTTCCATTCAGGGCTACCCCCCCTAACTTACTCGTATGATCTCCCAACCCGAAATTTCCTCTTTATGGTGCTTCCTCAGGTAGATCTAATACATATAAGATAAGCATTCAAAAGCATTAATTTTGGAGTATAAATAACTCCGAGTCTTGGAAAAGAACTCAAAGGATTCCTATGGAAGTGGTTTTGTAAATATGTCTGCCACTTGTTCTTTTGTGCCCACATATTCAACTCTGGTGTTCTTTTCTACAACCCGTTCCTGTAGAAAGTGATACTTGATTGGAATGGGCTTCGTCTTTGAGTGCATCATTGGATCCTTTTCTAACTGATGGCACTTCTATTATCACAATAGATTGGAATGGGATCATCATAATCAACCTGTATATCTGTCAGAGTTTGTTTCATCCATAGAACCTATGTACAACATGTTGTTGCTGCAATAAACTCTACCTCGGCCGTAGATAAAGATACTAATGATTGTTTCTTGCTTAGCCACGATACTAAACACTCACCCAAGTAGAATGTTGCTCCACTGATGCTTCGTCAATCATCAATGAAACCTACCCAATCTGCATTTTTGTAGGGAATAAGTGATGGATCCTTTCCTTTTGGATACCATAATCCAAACTCTTTTATTCCTTTGAGATATTTGAAAATCCTCTTCACTGCTAATACATGTGATTCCTTTGGTGCTACTTGAAATCGTGCCACCTATCCAACTACCTGCATTACATCTGGTTTGGATGCTGTCACATATAGTAGGATACCAATCATTGACCTATATTGCCTCTGATCTGTAGACTTTGAATCATCATATTTTCTCAAATTGCAATTGGTTTTCATGGGAGTGATAATTGGTTTGAAATATTCCATTCTGAACCTCTTTAGCATTTCTCTGATATACTTGGTTTGAGAAATAAAAATTCCTTGGTTTCTTTGATGTATCTGAAGGCCTAGAAAGAAGGATAGTTCTCCAAGTAATGAAATTTCAAATTCATTATGCATGTCCTTTGCAAATGTTTGTCTTAACCTGTCATCAATACTTCCAAAAATAATATCATCAACATAAAATTCAATTAATAAAATACTATCTTGAGTTACCTTGATGTAGAGTTTGTTGTCTTCACTTCCTTTTATGAACCCTGCTTGTTGTAGATATTTATCCAGTCTAGAGTACCATGCTCTAGGAGCCTGTTTTAGACCATACAAAGCCTTTTTTAATTTACACACATAATCTGTGTTCTCCAACCACTGGGGAAAATGTCTCTTCAAAGTCGATTCCTTCAACATGTGCATATCCCTTACATACCAATCTAGCTTTGTTCCTTGTAACCTTTCCATCTTCATTCAATTTATTTATGTATACCCACTTTGTTCCGATCACATTCTTATCCTTTGGTCTTGGAACCAATTCCCAGGTGTCATTTTTATCTATTTGATCCAATTCTTCATCCATGGCCTTATTACAAAATTCATACTTGCTGGCCTCTTCAAACTAGGTTGGTTCAATCTTACGTGAGAGTGCTAGGTGCGTTTGTTCTAGTGAACATATTCTTCTTCTACTCTCAACTCCTGCATCTTTGTTTCCGATAATGTGATTTGGAGGATGATTCTTCTTCACTCATCTACTAGGTGTCTTTGGAGGCACTTTTTGAACTTGATCTTCTTCTTCTGTCGGGTCCTCTTCATCTTCCCCTTCTACTTCTTTTTCATCTTCTGCTTCTTCTTTGTAAAGTTGTTCCATTGATTCATTTTATTCTTCCTTTAATTCTTGTCTACCTATTTCATCAATTGTTACATTGATGCTTTCCACAACTTTGTTCAATCTCAGGATGTAATAATTTTATTCTTTCCTTGTACTTGAGTAACCAACAAGTACTCCTTTGTCCACACGAGAGTCAAACTTTCCTATTCTGCCATCTTCTCTTTTGAGGTAGCATTTTCTTCCAGAAACTCTGAAGTGTTTCACATTTGCTGGTCTTCCTTTCCATAGCTCGTAGGGCTTTTTGTGAGTTGGTTTATGATTATTACTCTGTTTTGAATGTGAAATTTTGTATGCACTGCCTGTGTCCAAAATATATTTGTCAATTTGGAATCCATTAGCATTGTTCGAGCTATTTCATGTACTATCATGTTCTTAATTTCAACAACTCCATTATGTTGAGGTGTCCTAGCAATGAAGAATTTCCTTTTTATTCCATGCCTACTGCAGTACTCCATAAATTCCTTTGAAGTGAACTCTCCTCCATTATCAGATCTCAAGCATTTGATTTTTGAATCCATTTCATTTTCAACCATTTTCTTGTAGACCTTGAAGTTTTCAAAATCTTTTGACTTATTCCTGAGAAAGCAAACTGCAGTCATTCTTGTATAATCAACAACTAATAAAATAAATTATTTCTCACCTTTTAAACCCTTTATTGTAGTTGGTCCAACTAGATCAGTATGCACAATTTCTGGTGGTCTTTTCGTTGAATATTCTTTTGATTTAAACTTGGTCTTTGTTTTATTTCCTTGTTGACAATGCTTGCATAAAGTGTTGGTTAGTTTCGTGATCTGGGGCATTTCTCTAACTGCTTCCCTTTTGTTGACTTTGACAAGGTTATCAAAATGTATGCGACCCATTAGTTTGTGCCATAACCAACTTTCATCTTCCTTTCCTAGGAAACACTTTTCATTTCCAATTTCACTTAATACATATATGTTTCTTGAAGTTCTCACAATTGTTGCAATCAATTTTCCTGAACCTTCTTTTCTTATCTCACACTTTTTTGAATTGAAAGTAACTTTATGACCTTGGTCAGACATTTGACTCACACTTAGAAGATTATGTTTCATATCTTCTACTAGTAGAACATTTTCTTCTGTGGTATTCTTGTTCACAATTATGACTATGCCTTTTCCAATGATTTTAGTTGAATCATCATTTTCGAAGGAGACTGAGCCATCTCTTTCCTTTCTTAATGTAAGAAACTCGTCTCTATCACCTGTCATGTGTTTTGAATAGCCATTGTCAACATACCAACCACGTTTATTCTACTTAGCTTGTAGAGTGAGTGTGGATTATTCATTTTTATATTGATTCTTCTTTCTTATCCATGTCCTTTTCTGAGGTTCCAGTCTGTGATTGTTGTTGTTTTATTGTGGTTTGTTAGGAGGGACTATCATTCTGCAATCTTTGGCCATGTGTCCAAAGTTATTACATTTGTATCATTCCACTTCAGTGCTCAAAGATTAAAACTTGTTGTAACTTCTTCTTTTTGTTTCACTAGGCCTTCTTGGATAACCCTTTTGTGTATGAATTTCAAATTTGTTTATGTTCATGTTGTTAGCTCCACAATTCACAACTTTATGTCCAAAATTATTACATGCATAACATAAACCAAAAAAGATAGTTTGATGCCTGGGAGTTGAAGAGCTTATGAAATGAGGTACTCTTATGAATCCTTCTTCTTTCTGAGGCCTATCTGTTTCCGTGGTTCATTGATTATGAAATTTGAATCTTCTCGATGGAGGAGTGTCCCTGCAATTTTCTTTATAGACCTTTCTATTCCATTTGATTGTTTCTACATAAATTTTTGGATATGTTTCTTGTTATTTTGTTTTGGAGCTTGATCCATTTTTCTGTCTGATTGTATCCAAGTCCGGACTTGTCTTGATGAGGTTTTTGACTATTGATAATGTCATTCAAAAATTTTGAACTGTTCTGCATATTTTTATTTTGAATATCCTTTCTTAATGTGACAATTTCTGCTTCCAAATTTCCAATGATTCTATCTCTTCCTTCTAGCTATTCTTTGAGTGCTTCTTCAATTATTTTATCTTCTTCAAATTAAACCTTCAAATTTGTGATCATTTGTTCTAGTTCCTGAGTGTCTTCTTTCTTGTTTAGTTCCACTTGTAGTTTCTTGTTTTTCTTATTTTCTCTTCTCATAACTTCTATGTCACACAACAATTCTTCTCGATAGTCAACT
The DNA here is from genome assembly GCA_000966675.3 of Picea glauca. Lineage (NCBI taxonomy): Eukaryota > Viridiplantae > Streptophyta > Pinopsida > Pinales > Pinaceae > Picea > Picea glauca. The sequence goes on from JZKD02S2129627.1 coordinate 278,601, forward strand.
TCTGCCTCTTCATATTGTTATTTGGCCTCTTCATATTCTTCTTCAGATTCTTCTTTATCAGAGTCTTCTACTACCATGAATAGAACTATTTATGTCTCATTGTCACTCACTTCATCTGCATCTGATGATGAGATGTCTTCTTTGGTGCTTAAGATTTTCTTGAAAAATTTCTTTGTGGTTCTTTTGCCTTTATATGTTTGTTTGATATTTGAGTAACCTTCATCATTTCTCTTTTTCTTATGAGGAAATTTGCTAGAAAAATGACCAATACCATCACAATTAAAACAAATCAAAGGAATCTTACCTCTATACCTGTCATTGGTTCCCTTGTTTAATCTTCTGACAAAGTTGTCCACTTCTACATCATCTTCCGAGACATCACTAATGCTGCTATGTTATTTTTCTTTTTTCTTTGACCTTTTGGATGCTTTGAAGGCTGCTTCTTTTATATTTTTATTTTCCTGTTCAGTTCTCATTTCATATGCTGTGAAGATTCCATGTAGTTCATCCAGGCTTATTGAGTTTAGATCTTCTCTTCCTTCTAGTGATGACATCTTAGGGTCAAATCTCATAGGAAGAGATCTTAGTACCTTTTGAACAATAACAGATTCTTTGATTTCTTCTCCCAATCACAATATTGCATTTATTGTTTCATCGACTTATAAAAATTAAGCTGCAATGTTCTCATCTTCCTTCATATTTATTTGTTCGAACTGACCTCTATAAGTTTGAATCTTTGCTGCTTTTACTTTTGAATCTCCTTCATAAATATTTTGAAGTTTGTCCCAACTATCTTTAGCGGATTTACAATGTGAAACTTTGGTGAATATAGATTATCCAAGACCATTCAAAAGTGCATTTCTGGCTTTGGAATTATTTTGACCAAGTTTCATAGCTTTGTCATTTGTCGGTGGAACTGCTGGTGTTGTGTATCCATATACAATTGGTAGCCAAATTTCAAATCCTTGTGCCTGTATGTATGTATTCATCCTTATTCTCCAAAAGGCATACTTATGTCCATCAAAATGTGGCATTCCATTTTTGTACATGTTGTTTCTCTCCATGATCTACCTTTCAGTGGTTAAACTGATTTATGAAGGAACCTACTTTGATTCCAATTATTGGATTACTAAGAGGGGGGGTGAAATAGTAATCAAGAAATCGAATCCTTTTTAACCACATAATGCAAGTGTTATATCAATGTAGCATTATCATCCAATATTTGCAGATTAAAAAATATTAACAAATGAACAATCACACACATGCACAATACACCAGTGTTTTTACGTGGAAACCCAAAGAGGGAGAAAACCACGTAATGATTTTTCTTATATGTATTGAATAATTACGTTCATTTGAAGCACCAACTTCCTTTGTTTTCCAGCTGCAAATGGAAGGAGGCTCCAACCCCCTAGTTTCTTAGGCTACAACTTGAGGGAAGCTCCAACTCCCCAATTCTTTGGCTACAACCCCCTATGTTCTCCTGCTACAACCACCTGTCCTTAACTCGTCCAACCGCCCTGATGTATAAGTAGAATGATGAAACCATTGTCACACTATCATAGTGAGATATATTGCTGTAAACTTGTACCAATAAACCTGCACCAAACAAATTGTACCAATAACCTGAACCATGTATCAACCATACATCAACCTGTACCTCAACCTTTAATCAACCTGTACCATAAACAAGTGCATCAACCATGCACCAACCCATACCAAACAACTTGTACCATAAACAAGTGCATCAAACATGCACCAACCTGTGCCTCAACTTGCAAAACTTCCTTAACTTTAACAAAAAGAGACTATCATTTTCATCAAACTTTACTTTAGTCTCACATGACTAGTTTTGGATTACAACCCTAACTTGAAATAATCATAACTATGTGCCTGTAATGAATAAAGATTTGAAAATAATACAAAATGTTATTCAATGTGTTTTGTGCAATTCCTCCATACGTCACTACTTGGAACCTCTCAGAAAAGGAGTTGTAGCAAAAATGACATACCTTGTTGAATTTTGGCTTATTCTAGAGAGTGAACTTGTAGAGCGTTCCCTGCATGGAATATTTGTTGTATGGATCTGAAAATTTTATACAGAATACTACATAATGTAATCTAACCAAAAAAATTGGTCTTACTAAAATTTGATCTGTTATGAATAAGTTATGATGTTCTTGAAACACCTGTTTTAGACTAGTTTCAGGACTAGCCACAAATTCTATTTTCCACGGAGTGTAACTCCAAAAATACAACGAACCACAAGATGAAATTTGTACCATATATAATTGGATATGTTTACTAAATGGCCTCCCAATTTCATGGTATGAATCATTCTAGAAAAAAATTTATTACGAAAATTGTAAGATGACCTGTAAATAACATGTACCTTAGAAAACATCATCAAAAGAATTTATCCTCCCTTAAATTTTGGCCTTATTTACTTGACCTTCCATCTAAAATTAGTCTTAGATATCCTTTGGTTACCTTAGTCACCTGTATATATTCAATATTCTCAATTTTGATTGAAATGAGAGAGCCTTTCCTCTTATTTATACTCTCCAAGTAACTTCCTTAGAAGCATCCTCTAGGCCACTTTGTCCACATAGTCACCTATGTCCAACTTTGCCCAAATTTCCACTTGTTCATGTATCCAATAGACACTTGACCACTTAACCCATTTTCCTCATTTTAGGGTTAACATTCTTATAACCACTTTCCATAATTACAAATTTCTCCATTTACTTTATTATTTAAATAATCCTCTTTGATTTTGTCACTTCACTTTATTATTTAAATAATCCTCTTTGACTTTGTCACTTCACTTTATTATTTAAATAGTCCTCTTTGACTCTGTCACTTCACTTTATTATTTAAATATTTTTTTTGTTGCAAGCACTTTGACTTATTTGACCTTTTGGGGCTTCAAGCCAACATTTGAGGGTCCTCCAAATTTGTAAGGCCATAACTCTCAAACTGTGCAAAGTTATGTGATGCTCCACATACCACCAGAAATGGCATGAAATATAATACTCATCTAGAATATTATTACCTGAAAATATATCGAAACACATACCATTATACACCAAACAAACTTGGTTCCATTACCCAAACCTTTGTGCTACCAGAATTCACTACCAGACTTTCTTCAAGGGTTGACATCAATGAAAACCAACCCAATTAATCAACAAATTCTCAAGCTCAAGAACCGTATATAAGTATTCAAACCACCACATATGACCTATGCAACATATCATTCACCTCCAAGTGGAATTTGGGCACCATGAATAAGTTAGTTTTGAACCAAGAATGGGTCTCAAGTAACCAAGCTCAAGGGAGGGAAACAATGGACTTGTTCCCTAAGTGAAAATTCTTGGGCTCAACTTCTATGAACAAAAACTACAACCCACACAACTTCTCAGGATATAGTTTTGGTTTAGTCCTTGATCCTTCACATAGGACCCTTGTAGGTTATTTTTGGAATATTTGAGGGATACAAGTACCATGATTAAACCACAACATATTCCCTAAATAAAAATGTGTCCAACCCCCCATTAGGAATGGTTTTTAGGGTTGTAGTTGGTGTTCTTTAGAATCCAAAGCAGGATATGGTGCCATGAATATTTTTTGTACAATAGAAATGGGTCTTGATGGATTAACATGGTTAAGGGGGAAATAAGGGTTTTAATACCTAACTGAACCTTCTTGGGCTCAAATGCCATGGTTAGGGGAGGAAAATAAATGGACCTTATTCCCTAAACATAACTTCTTAGGATCAATAACCATGAAAAACACCTACAAACTATAACATAAGCCTTATCTAAGGGGTTTTTAGCATTAGAGTTGGATATGGACTCCATTAGGAGGTTTTGTGCACTGAGTATATATCATAGGATATTGACCATGGTCAAGGAAGGAAAACAAGTGCCTCAAGATATTGTTGAATATTCTTGAGCTTAAGAGACTTGAATGAGTGCTTGAGACAACACATGATTCCATTGTATGGGTTGTTTGCAAGCATGCAAGTGGGATGCAGGAACCATTAATAGGTTTTATACATTGGAAATGGGTCTATGAACAACACCTAGAACTATGAAATGAACCCTCACTAGGGGGTCCTTTTCTTGGGAGTTGGATATGGTTTCCATTAATATGTTTTCCTCAATAAAGACAAATATCAAGGCCTTGACCATGATTATAATAGGGAAACAGTATCCTTATGATGGAAAATAAACCTTCTAGGCATCATGTGTTGTGAACAATACTTCCAACCCTCCTAAGTGGGTGTGTGAGTTAATTAATTTGAGTCTAGAAAGCCTCCCATATCATTAAGTAATGCAAATAGCCCATCCATGTCAAATTTCAGTGCATACGTAAATATTTTGAAAACATTTCAACATTGGCCCCATTCACATGTCATTGTTGTCGGCTATATGTCTAGTACTCCTAGTACAATGTCTTTTCATTGTTCCTTTTAAAATTTGTTCGACAGTACACACATTCCCTCATATAGTACTGGAAGGGAATATTTGTATGGTGTTGATTAAACAATGGACGAAAAAGAGAGATTTTTCATCACAACTATGACACAGATATAACATTGTAGATACAGTGTAGAACCTAAAAGAAAAATGAAGAAAGGTTGATGCACCAAACTTAAAACTTGTGTCAAGTTATTTGTGTACTTTGAAAGAAAAATAGGGTTTATGGTTTACATGATGAATTGATGATGCAAAACATGAGGCCAGTGTGTGAGTCAATTAATTTGAGTCCATAAACCATCCCATATCATTAAGTCATGCAAATAGTCTATCCTTGTCAAATTTCAGTGCATACAAAAACAATTTGAAAAAATTCAACGTTGGCCCCATTCACATGTCATTGTTGTCATCCTCATGTCTAGTACTCCTAGTACAATGTATTTTTGTTGTTCCTTTTAAAATTCGTTTGACAGTACACATGTTCTCGCATCTAGTACTACAAGGGAATATTTTTATGGTGTTGATTAAACAATGAACGGAAAAGAGGTATTTTTCATCACAACTATGAAACACATATAACATTGCAAATACAATGTAGAATATGAAATAAAAATGAAGAACGGTTGATGCGCCAAACTTAAAACATGTGCCAAGCTATTTTTGTACTCGAAAGAAAAATGAGGTTTATCGTTTACATGATTAATTGATGATGGAAACAAGTGGCCGGTCAATGAGTCAATTAATTTAAGTCTAGAATCCCTTCCATATGGTTTAGGCATGCAAATAGTCTATCCATGTCAAATTTCAGTGCATACAGAAACAATTTGAAAAAATTTCAACGTTGGCCCTATTCACATGTCAATGTTGTTGACCATATGTGTAGTACTCCTAGTACAATGTATTTTTGTTTTTCCTTTTAAAATTCATTCGACAGTACACACGTTCCAACATCTAGTACTACAAGGGAATATTTTTATGGTGTTGATGAAACAATGAACGAAAAAGAGGGATTTTTCATCACAACTTTGACACACATATAACATTGTATATACAGTGTAGAACCTGAAATAAAAATGAAGAAAGGATGATGTGCCAAAATTAAAACTTGTTTCAATATATTTGTGTACTTTGAAAGGAAAATAGGGTTTATGGTTTACATGATGAATTGATGATGGAAAAAAGTGGCTTATGTGTGAGTCAATTAATTTGAGTCTAGAAACCCTCCCATATCGTTAAGGCATGTGAATGTTCTATCCATGTCAAATTTTAGTGCATACAGAAACAATTTATAAAAATTTCAATGTTGGCCCCATTCACATGTCATTGTTTTCAGCCATATGTCTAGCACTCCTAGTACGATGTCTTTTCGTTGTTAATTTTAAAATGCGTTTGATAGTACACACGTTCTCGTATCTAGTGTTGTAAGGGAATATTTTTATGGCGTTGATTAAACAATGAACAAAAATGAGGGATTTTTCATTACAACTATGACACACATATATCATTGTATATACAATGTAGAACCTGAAATAAAAATGAAGAAAGGCTGATGCACCAAACTTAAAAATTGTGTCAAGCTATTTGTGTACTTTGAAATAAAAATGGGATTTATTGTTTACATGATGAATTGATTATGGAAGCAAGTGTCCGGTGTGTGATTTAATTAATTTGAGTCTAGAAAACTTCCCATATTGTTAAGGCATGCTAATAGTCTATCCATGTCAAATTTTAGTGCATACAACAACAATTTGAAAACATTTCACCATTGGCCTCGTTCACATGTCACTATTGCCGACCATATGTATAATACTCCTAGTACAATGTATTTTCATTGTTCCTTTTAAAATTCATTCGAAAGTACACACATTCCCACATCTAGTACTGCAAGGGCATATTTTTATGGGGTTGATTAAACAATGGACAAATATGAGGGATTTTTCATCACAACAAAAATTTCAAATGAAACGAGGTTGATATCATATATATAGATCAATGGGTGTGTGATTCATATTTGAGTTTGGAAATGCATGTTCTTCTTTCCACATAACTCATGGGCCAAAGTCCCATGTTTTCAAATAGTTTCAATGAAAATTCTATAGAAATTAAAAACATGTTCATCAAAACTTTGTTGATCCAATACTATGACAACAATGATGACATCTACAATCATGATGGTATAAAAATAAATGAGCTTCTCTTTGTTTCAAGAATAATTTATCCTATACTGAATAAGGCCAACCACATGAAGGTGGAAGCTCATATGGCCCCTCTCCTCTCCCTCACATCACTCTCAATTCCCTAATACCCAATCTATAAAATAGAAGATAATTGAAAGCAATGCCCTAGTAAGATTCATGCATATATAATACAAAGACAAAAATTAATGAAGGAAAGTGAAATTATGTGTTTGTAAATGATATTTTTAGTTTACATCGTACTTTAGTATATTGGCGACTATTGTCAATTTTCACATAATAATTAAAGAACATGTAACATAGGATATAAAAACGTCGCATAAAACTTAAAAACATGTAATTAACCCATGACATAAGTAAATTGTTTTAAGAGAATAATTAATACAAATTAAAATATAAAGTCATGTACCTGATCCAACTCAATATCTGTATAATAATTATTATTATGTATCTTCTTCTTCATCGAACTCTACATGTGTATCATCATCCAGTTCAAAAACAATGTTTAAATGATTGACAATATCATCATCATCATCATCAATGTCATTTTCAAGAATATTTTCATCGACATCATCATCAAGAACTGCATTGTCTCCTACACTTGGATCATGATCTTCTTCGTCTGTCGACCATGCATGATCTTTTGAATATATATGATCTGGAGAATCATCTTCTTGATATTCAATATCATCTTATTCTTGTACATTAGTATACTTAATTGGCCTTCCTCTTGGATCATATCTAACAACAAATGACCAATCCCTCTCACCTGGAACATTTGAGTAAAAGACATGTTCACATTGGCTTGGAAAAACATATTGATCATGTCCTCTTTCAAACACCATTGTTTTAATCATCATAAATCCATTGAAATGCTAAATAACAGTTCTTTCCTCATAGTGTTCATGCATTCATAGCCTATACCATTTGACATCGAACAAAAACAATTTGAAGGAAATAAAGTCACATTCAAGTATGTCATTCAAACACCCATAGTATCTATTTTCATATTCTCGGGGATGCCTGTCACTCCTAGAGAAAACATTAGTGACCTGGAATACTGTAGTTATTCCACTATCATAAGTTTTCCTGGTTTCATCATTCTTCTTGATGCAAAATTTACGACCATTGCTTGACATAGCCTTGTGGTGTTTCACTTGCAATATGCCAGATATGAAAAGATGCATTGTCCATTAATAAATTAACATATATATTTATATAACTTGGAAAGTATCTGAAAAAGACAGTACACATGTAGTCACATTAATATAATATAAAATAACTGAATAAAATGGGTGAATTTTATTTCCTTTCCATCTTTCAAACCATATTCTAAATCAATTTACCTTTGCATAACATTAGCATCTCCATTACGATGAGCTTCTCTATCAATTCAGATAGTCGTTTCCATGATAACCAACCTCCATGATGTTGTTTACATATTTCAATCCATATAGTCATCCAGTCAAGATTGTTTGCAATGTATAAATGCAGTGCAACCCACTCTTGAGAAACCAAATAAAAAAATCATAATTCACCAATATTAAATATTAATTATAACGTCCATGGCTATAAATATTAATAATTTATGAAATAACATATATTAATATATTAATAAGTATGATAATATACAAAAAAATGGAAATTTATATGTATTAATAGAAATCTCCAAAATTATTAATATATTACCTCTCATTTTTTTCATTCCACCTTTCCCCAACAGGTGCTCCTGATCTTCAATTTTTTTGATGGAGTTCACATCCCAAATGTGATCCATTGCATGCATAGTTTCTATTACTAATTTAGGAAGATACTGACTAATATACACCATGGATTGATATACCATATAACCCTCCGCCATAGAATCCTCGAGACGTGCTCTTTGTCTAATCAAATCTTTCAATGATTTCAAGTGCCTCTCCACCATCCACATTGACCTTGTCTGTACAGGTCCACAAATTTCAATATCCTCAAGTTGGTGTATGAGGTAGTGTCCTTGTGCATTGAAAAATGTTGGAGGCATATACTTTTTAATTTTACACATTAGCCGAGGAATTTATCTCTTCCAATACTTTATATCATCTTCATGGATTTCTTTCAATGACAACCATCTACATGAGATCATGACACAAGAAAATAACTTGTTTCAACATAAATAATATATATTACATTACAAGTAAAACACATGTCATTAATTACAACAACAAATTGAAAGAACATTTTTCATATAAATCACAACTACTTACCTCATGTATTTTCCAAGATCATATCTAACTTGTTTGATGTTGTTGTCAAAGTCATTTGGGAGAGATAGCGGTATAACATACTGTAAAAAAAATAAAAAATCATTATTTGTTTGACCAAAGTAGACAAAAAAAAATAAAAAACTTAAAATATGTATAAGGCCAATATATAAATATGTATACCAAAATTATTACCTTAATGAAGGTATGTCAATCATGTGTTTTTACCGCACCAAATTCACCTTTCTTCGTTAATATATTATTTATGTTTGAAGTAAAACCCGTGAGAAATTTAATTCTTTGAATGACCACTTTTACATCAGTTCTTTGTTTCTATGTTAATAACCATGGAAGGTTATTTCAGTCTCCATCTCTATTTGATCGGATCACACTTCACATTGCATGATTGGCTTCTTGAATGTCGGTACAAATTTTGAATTTTTTTTCTTTATCCCTCCTACCATCTATTATTCTCTATAACATTTCTATCACTTTCTTCCCAATATGAATTGTATCAAACAAATGAGCTATTTTTATCTCCTCATAGTAGGGAAACCTCATGAATTGAGTGGGATAACATTTCATTCCTCGTGGAAGCCCATTATTAATACCTTCATGATGGCGACCTTCATGAAGCATAAAATAAATGACAGTAATAATGATCAAATATGGAAAAATAAATTCAATGATTAAACTAAAAATTAAAAACATTGGATATATGATACATAAAGAAATTTCATACCTTGACAATTTCTATTATATTTCTTCGTTCATAGGTGAGGTTTAATTCTTCATGGTTTTAAACCAGTCTCTTCTTTCCCATTGAAAAGATGTTTTTTCAGTAGTACAATACCTATGATTCTTAGGGAGGAGGTGCCTATAGTCATAAAACACCACCTTTCCTAAACTTTTTGAATGATTATACTTCATCTTAGGACCACAAACTAAACATGCAAATTTACCCTTTTTTTGAAGACCTGCAATAGATGGATTAATATCAATTATACGATGATATTATTTAAAAATTAAACATGCAACATGATATCTTTAAAAAAAAATATAGTATTAAAGAGAAATAGAATGCTACATACCACAAAAATGTGTTATTCCTAGGGCATCATGAATTGTTCATAAAAGTATTCCACGAAATTTAAATTTATTCACCCCGATTGATTTACAGATGTCATACATAGTGATGCCAACCCATAAATTTAGTAGCTCATCGATAAGAGGCTCCATATATACATTCATATTTTTAACTTGGTACTTACCTAATTGTTTTAAATTACACATAATTACTATAACCATGATATGTATATATAAGTAAATAAATAAACAAAAGATATTATGCAAAAAATGAAACAAATGAAAATGTTGCATTCAAAAAATTAATGTAAACAAATACCTGGAACAATTATTGTCAACATTATGTGCTCCCTCTTTATTGACATCCAAGGAGGAATGTTATTATTTATAACAAAAATAGGCCACACTGAGTATATATACCTAAGCTCTCTGAATGGATTAACACCGTTAGCTGCCAATGAAAGCCTAACATTACGAGACTCATCTTTGAAATCTACCCATTTCCCCTCAATTTCCCTAAATGCATAACCATAGGTAGGCATTCAAAGAACACCATATCCACTTCTATCACGTGCATGGTAATCAATAAATTGTGCTATCATTTCACACTTGAATAATCGATGCAAACGTGGAATTATGGGAATATGATGAAGAACCTTTCGAGGCACCTTTTTTTTTACTTGATCGGTTTGATATCTACTGATAATACAATGCATACATTCTATTTATGAAGTGTCTTGTCCATAATATATAATATGATCATTAAGACACAAATCTATAGTTTGATCATCGATTCCAATGTATTTCATAATGACATGCAAATCTCGATATGTGCGAGGTAAAATATTTGACGATGGCAACAAAAATCCACCTAACAATCTACAAAATAACAAATAACTAGATAATGTAAATAATATTAATCATAAAAATTGCATTCTTATTTTACACATTAATTAACACTAAAAAACAATAGAAAAAAGTCAACATTTATGTATATGAGATGAAACATATTACATACCTTAGGATCTGTGTCATACAAATGTTCGACAAATTATTCATAACCTTTAAGTTCACTATAAACAATGTAGAAGAGAGAAGATTTGTTCTTGAGCCTTCATTAAGTTGTTTATTTTCCTTTTCTAATAGAGATTCATCATAAATAACATCATTGTCACCATCCTCATCCGACTGAGAAAACAAATCTTGGATCATTTGATTTGTCCCATCATCTTCTTCCATGGGATCATTAACTTGATTTGTCCCATCATCTTCTTCCATGATATCCTAATTTTCTTGATCATGTTCCTCAACTTGCACAACATCATTTCTACTACTACTTGGTGCAATATTCTGCAGAAAATTAGAGGGCAACTCGAACTTTATAATTACAAAAAATCATGCAAAATCAATGTGTATAAAAAATATTCAAACAACACACACACACACACATACACACACACATATAAAATAAAAAATATAAAAACATATAATGAATATATATCTAAGTAGCATGGGATAATATTCATTCAATCCCCCATCAATGTGCCCATATTTCCTACAAAGTTTTTTAGTTGTTGCTATTAAAATTCTTATGGGATGCGTAGTGCAACATCTTTTGAAAGGGAAATAATATCTACCATCACCCTTTTCACCCTTTTTACTTTTTTTCCCACCTCTAATATTCTACGACATTCTTCCGCACAAAAATTCCCTTTCGGAACCATCGTTGTTATAGCAAGATTGTCACAACATATCTAATTTGAAAAATATTTATATATATTTTTTTCGTCGCAAGAGCGACAAACGTTGACCAATTCAATGTTGACTTTGTAAAACAATATAATGGTCAATGTTGACTTTGTCAAATAGTGTAACGATCAACGGTTATCGTCGCTCTTGCGATGATAACCAAAGGTCATCACAAGAGTGACAACACTCCACTATCTTCACTTTCATTTCTCTTGCGACAAATGTCTAGTTTCATCGCAAGAGCGATGGATTTAGGCCGGATTTATAAAAAAAATTGAAAAATTGAACTCTTTATCTTTAATTTTGTGACGAAAGGGTACTTTCGTCGCAAGTAGTCGTCACGAATTTTTCAATATGTAGTAGTGGTCATATATGCGACTCGATGAAATATCACCCATTTACGCCCTAATTTACATATTATGCCCTTTAATACTAAAAACACTGGAGCCTAAATTTGAAATTCAAACCATTGAAATTTAAGTAGAGGGGACAAGAAATTACTTCGTCCAAATGGTTGCTCATTTCGTTGATCGTAGCTCCCAGAATCGTCACTTGAAGATCATGGGAAAAATGGCCTAAAATGCACTATGTGGGTGAAAAAACTAAAATGGTATATTTTTACTATTAGTATAATTTTTTTTACCCACTTCATATAGTTTGTGCTAGTTTTTGACCTTGTGGACTAATAGTGCAGTGGAAAGAATTGGTTTTTGGTGGTTTTGTCCTGGATATTTATGGTTTCGAGCATCATACCACTCGTTCATGCCTTCGGCAGGTATATTCTTTCACTGACATATATGATAGGTTTTCATTCTTTTTTTCACTCTTACATCATCCTATGACCATGATTCATACACCCTAGGTACAATCCCATTTATTAGAGACACAAAACCTTCCCGCTGCTACTAGAAGTGTTGTTATTAAGTGGTAGAGGCTTACCAAACATGGGTGCCCTAGTTAGAACCTTTGTGATATTTGGTTCCCATGAATAAGTTATTCCATAGGACCAAGATTTTCTTATAGTTCCAATATGACTTTGAATTTGAACCCCATATTCGTACTCACAAGCATTATGACCGTTACTTATGGGACTCCCCCCGAGTCTTAGTTAAGCTCTTTTCTGACTCTCTAAAAATCAAAAATATTGTTGAGTGAACTTGTCTCTTTCACACTCATTAAATGGATTTGAAAGGATGTTTATTTGGTGTAATTTTAACCCTTTTTCGGACCAAGTAGACTACTTATGAAAAATGAATACTCTATTCACCATTGGCTAGAAGAGTTCTCCTGGGTATTATTTTATACTTTTTTGGGCCTAGGGGACTAAAATTACGAAAAAGGGCATTCTTTGGAATTAATATGTAATCAAATTCTATCATCCTATTTACATTATTGAGTCTTTTACCGGTTCCCACTTTCTTTTTATAAGCCTCTTACCTCAACAATTTGTATCACTAGCCAAGCAGAGCCTCTTTTATATCCTTTGCAGCTTGAAACCATGTACCCTAAGAGGAAACATTCGCCACATGAACTTCCTTGCATTGAGCATATGTATTTTCCACTGTTTGGATATAGTTGCTTACTTGCGACGCTCTTTTTCTCTCCTGTATCATAACATTTCTTTGCCTATGAAAAAACAAAACAAAAATGGGTGGGAAATGAATATTATCTCATATCGGAAGCAGTTGCATTACCTTTGAACAAAGAACAAAATTTTGAGTACACTATCATCCAAAGTTTGGGTTTATCATGACCTTAGAAAGCTAAGCTTGTTACTTAGATTTTACTCCTCCAACTGGTTATTCTTCCAATCTCTATGGAGAGTTCGTTGATACCTCTTGCATCACGAAGTTTTATCATCAATTCTATGCTTCCTAAGTTATCCATATGTCTCATGCTCTTGTTAAAAGGATGTCTGTAAGCCTATGTCAACCATTTCTCATAACTCTTGACATTGCATTTCATCCATACCTTCAATGTATCTCAAAGTCACATGAAATTGTAGTCTAACCATGCACCTTGATCCTACTTTCATTATGGATAGGTAACCTTGAACCTAGTAGTTGACATCTCCTCATTGGTCACTGAATAAGGGGTTTCCCTTGTGTTCAAGGAAAATAAATCTATTCACACATAGGGATTCTTGCAGTTTCTTGGATGCCATTAGCCTTATTGGTGGTTTCCTCTCCTTTTTCGACAATTTTTCTTAATGGATGCTATTAAGAGGGTCTCTTTAATGCACTACATGCATCTGGTGCATGAGAGAGACACACAAGGCCATTGGTTCATGAACATCCTATTCATATGAGATCCTCCTAATCATCAAGCTATTTATTTGTACCTTGTGTTGACTGATGTGAGATGCCCTAATGCTCTCTTTTCAACGAGATGACTTTAGCTCATATATTATGGAAATGAGGCCTAGATTTCTATGAGTACCTAGAGACTTGCAGTCATCAATGGAAGTTTCTCCCGCCATCAAAATTTGGGAATACATCAATGTATCCTGATTGATGGATTCTTCAAGCGTTCGAACTCAACACCCTTATTCACACTTGTAGAATGTACTCAGTGCCTTGATACCTACTTTCATTATTGGTAGGTTGTCTTGCATTTGTTAATGGTATACCTTAATGATTGGTAATCAAATGAAGTCTCATTTTGTTAGAACTTAACTCCTCTATTCACATGATGTAGACTTACACCTTCGACGGATAGTGTAGAAGACCTCCAGCTTACAGTAACAACTTTCCTAATTTGTTGTTGTCTTTCATTGGACCAATACCTATATGACTTCAATGATCATGGGAGATCATATTGTACTCCATTATATACAGATATCTTTAGATTGATTTTGAGACTGGATTCCAATGTTCCTTGTTCGTGACCGTGACAACCTATGGCATATGTTTGTTTTTTATTTCCTATTCATGGCCATAAACATGTATTTGGTATATTTCCACATGGATCTGCAGTGTAATTCATATTCGAACCCATGTGTACAAAGTCATTATGGATTGTAATATTATCATGAGTAACTAGAACTTCCATATGAGTCTCCATTACTCTATTTCTGGGAAAAATACAAATATAGGTGACAATTTAGACTTAGTGATTGGTAAAGGTAAGCCATAGGCTAACAATTTATACATTTACAAAAGGGCATAAACATGGGTAAAACCCATGGGCCAATACTCCATAGTCGTTACATAAACCCTAAAAGCTCACAAAGCCTGCAAAATGGGCGAGATCTTGCGATCTCCACTTCGCCTGAGAACTCCGTCTTCGACCAACCTGTCGAAGTCCCAAAAATGGTCAAACACGACCAATGTTTCCTCAAAAATTGGTCGAGGGACAAAAAATCTCATAAGAATTTGTTCTTATCTTAGTAATTCTTATTTTTTTGTTTACACTAATCAAAACATATAGATAATTTTGATCTTCTATATTATGGTTGATTACATCCTTATAATACTTTAACTTTCTTTTTTTCTCTAACTGTTTATCACATCACATTTTCTCCTTAAATTTTGATTGGATTATATTTTTAATAGTATATTTATTCTACAAAATGGTGTCTTCCATGATTCACCAATAGTTTAGCCAAGACTCAACATCTTTATGCCATCCTTGCTTGAGTTGATGATGGTTACGAATCGATTTTGAAGTAATTTTAGGAAGCCTGTTGTCTTCCATGTTGTTTAACTTGTTCTTGTACATTAGGTATCTAGTCATAGATGTGGTCTCAATGGGGGAGAATTTTTTTTCTAAGAGGAGGATGGGATAGGGCATATTTCCTTTAATTTTGAGATTATAGGTTATACAATTATTTTTTATTTGCTATATCTTTCTCCAGGAATCATGAGAGAAACTACAGTGCTAGACTTCACACCCATAAAGAATAACATGTGTAATGAGAGTCTCAAAGAGGAGATTATTCTTATCCCAAATCCAAATCGAATAAATTACAGTTGTTTTCAAGCCCCTAATAATATTTCCATCCCCCACTAATCCTTTTCTCAATGCTATAATTCCAGTTGATCTTTTGGTGAATATCAATTCCAAGATATTTGTATGAAGTCACTTCCTCCAAGTTCTTGTCATATACGAAGGTATCATAAGTCATTTTATTGGATTTAATGATCATGACCTTAGTCTTATCAGTATTAACAGTCATACCCATATTGGAGAAAAAATCCTTGAGGATTATTAGTTGGTTTTCAGGATCACGGGGACTACTTTGCATAAGAATGATATAATCAACATAAAGAAGAATATTGATGACTATACCAGTGAGAGTAGGGCTGATCCAACCTTCTTTTTCCAAAAAATCTTCTAACTTGTCAATGTATATTCCAAAAAGGGTAGGGGACAAGGGACAACCTTGTTTGAGGGGAGGCAGGTTCGGGGGGGTGTTCTCTTCGAACCCAGAGGAAAAATAATCCTAAATTATTATTGGAATCTAGGGAAAGACACCAACAATAAAGAAAAGATGTATGCTCTTCTTAAAGGGATTCAATTGGAAAAATAAAGACAAATCCAAATCTTGAATGTAGTAGACAACTCAAAGACTATCATAAGAATAATGATCGATGGATCTGGGCCTAAAATTTTGAGCCTAAAGAGGGTAATAGACATAATAATTATAAGCACGAGGACCTTAAAGACCAAGTTCTTCGACGTTATGAGATGCAATAATGAGGAAGAAGAAAAAATGGCTAACGTGGCCATCGAGAAAACTACCAAAACCTTAGGCATGGAGGATAAGGAAGGTTTATCCCCCCTTATATAACACTAACACATAAGACGAGAAACCATCATGCAAATTCCATGAGATTGAACACTTGGAGCTCCATCGTGAAACTTGGAAGGTGGAGGTGGTAGATGGCAGGTTAAAAGACAGGTTCTCATCAACAAAGTTTAAACCATGCTAATGGGAATTGACATGATTATTTCATCATGGTATGGGATAGTGTTACCATCTGTCCAACTAAATTTGTGGGTAACATATCGTCGAAGCCTCTGATGCAGATGGGTTGAGCGTGCAATAGTCTTGAAGTGGCGTGGAATCGTCAGGGTGACGATGGGTTCAGTCCTTGGCTCGGAATTATAAAGGTTCCAAGTACAACACTCTAGGTAGAGTCTTAGTTTTATCTGATTGTCATGAATTCTGCGTTGGTTTTCCCTTGGGCTGAATTCTCTCGGCGCTTTCGAGCAGTGTCTTTGTTGTGGCGAAATTACCCTGAGTTTAAGTTGAGCCCATTGTTTTCTTTTTTTTCCACCCTATACTTAAGAAATAAATGGGTAGGCCTCTCCTTATTTCATTCTTCGGGCCACCTTGCTCATATTTATGTGTTATTTGTGTTGTTTTTTCCACCCTATACTTAATAAATAAATGGGTAGGCCTATCCTTCTTTCATTCTTCGGGCAATCTTGCTCATATTTATGTGTTATTTGTGTCTTGGAGTGAATTAACTCAAAGTCTATGGGTAGTTTCTTTGTTGTGGTGAACTTCCCTTGAGAATATGTTGGGTCCAGTTTCCCTGGATTCACCCTTTTCTTCCTCTCTACACCACCTTGCTTGGACCTCCTCACTGCAGCCTCTTTTGGGATCTGATTATTCCAAATTCAGATCCTTAGACCTTTCATTTACAATCCCTTAGAGCATCCTCCCTCACCTCTTGAAGAATCAACCCCTTCTTAACGTCATGGACAACATGAAGAAGACTCATAATGAGCGAAGGATCATGATTCACTAATTCGCAGGATTTATTTACAGGATAAGACCAACAAGACCTAGAGAAAGATTGTGCATGGTGCAAAAAGATGAGAATTCACATGGGAGTAATCAACTCCACATTAACCTTTGATATTGAAACTCTCTTAGCATGAGAATCTAATTGAAATACTACAAGACGAAGTCTTCTCCCAACAAATCCAAATCAAGGAGAAACAACCATATGGAGAATATGCAAAGTCGTATGAAACAGATGGAAAGAAACCACCAGTAACCCAACACCCTAGCAATCACTTAGGGCACTTCTAGGAGTTTAACTTCAGCCACAGTAAATCAAGTTTCATATCTCAACGAGCCCACAACAGACCCAATTTGGGAGCAACATGGACACTCAGAGATAAAAAATGAACCAAGTAGCTGACTTTGTAAGTTTCAAGTGTCATATTTGTTTTTACATTATATATAAATGGAGTTTTCTATAGCCTGTATTCATTGAAATACAGTATAAATTTTGTAGTTAGGGAAGTCAAAAACTCAACTCAAGAGGCACTTTTATTTCTTCCAACCTATTCCAAAGGTTTTTCCTAGGAACCATGCCAAAATCTTTTCTAAAGTCAACAAAACAAAACAAAACAGATTGTTTTTAGTATTGTGGAACTCCTCTGGAATGATCCTAAAGGTATCAATATGGTCCACAATTGAATGATACCTCCTAAACCTAGCCTGTCCTTTATCTCTTTTACTGCAATTTTATAGCCAAAGGCTAATCTTCTTTTCCAAAATAATTCCATCAAGCTTGGCTAAAATCAGGCTAATCATATTGGTCTTATAATTAGAGGGAATGTTTCTATACCTATTTTTAAAAAAAGGAAAAATGAGGCTTTTCATATAGGGTTTAGGGAAACCCTACTTGACTCCTAAATCAAAGATCTTGTGTATGTGAGGAATAAGGATAGGCCCTCCGATTTTAAATTTTTTAGCTTGGTGGCCTTCAATGTCCTTATCTTTTCCATTTGCAAGCCGCTTAATCCTGAGCTCTATGTCATATAAAGAAAAAACTTCATCATCTATAGGAAAAATAGGAATAATGTCCATGGTTAGGGAACTTGTAAATACTTTTAAGGTAGGAATTCTAGTCCCTTAAAGGAATCATATTATTTTCTTTAGTATTACGGTTTAAAATTTGGCTCCATAACTTCTAGGATCCAACCTAGATAGTTGTGAGATTTTCTCTTACCTTTTATTGATATAGTACATTTTTTCCTTTTAATTAGGGATATGTACGTATTGATATTATGGATTTTTAAGGACTCATTAGAAGCATCTCTAATGGATTTCCTAGCATCTTTACATTCTTTACCATACCAAGGGTTGGTCGTTCTATTATTCTTTTTATAGGACACCTCGAAAGAGAACTTGTTAATAGAAGTGGAAAGGGTAGTTGTAAAATTATGATAGAGTTCTTCAATGTTGTCCTTATAAGTTAGGATATTTAATTTACTATTTAAATCCTTTAATTTACTACTCAAAATTATCTTCAATGGCGCTCCTGTGCATGGAAACTTTTAGAGTTAGGGTTATAGGTTTATGATTAGAGTCGGGTTCATGGTCATTTTAAAGGTCAAAATTTGTTATTTGGTTGGAAACGAGGATATCACATATCACATAATCTATGACACTACTACCTAGCCCATGAATACAAGTTATCTGGTTAGAGTTTGACCACTTCATTACTCCATTACAAATTATTAGTTCTTGAGAGATGCAAGGATTGACCAACTCAGTACCAAACAAATTCTCATTTAGGTCTTTAGATCTTCTTTTGTAGTTATTAGATAAAACAAGGTCCTCATCTAGCCTTAACGGATTGTTGGGAACATAACTATTTTGAGAAAAGAATTATTTTTGGAAGGAGAGACCTAATTTTGGAGCACACGTAAGAGCTATCAAGAAAGAAACATGCAAAAAAAGAAGGAAAATCAATATGCAAGAGGAAAAGCCACGTGCGAGGAGGACGAAAAGCCTAACCATATTAGGGTTAGGATTTTTGATAAGGATTGTAATGACAGTAAGCTTGCAAAATACTATAAATAAGAACCTGGGAGGTCTAGGTTAGGGTTTAGTCAGTTCGATACTATTAAGAAGTTGAGAGACTGTCGATCGTAATAAGGCGGTAGAAGAGTCGAGTAAGGTATATTTTGAGGGTTAGATCACAGGATGAGGCACCTGGTGGGATCTAGTCCACCTCACATAGGTTCCTTAACATCATCAAGATTGTATGATTGAATATGTAATGCACGTTGTGTCATATTTTGCAGACTAAATAAAAGAGCAAAGAATCCAAATATTTGTGGATGTAGCCAAAGAGGTGAACCATGGTAAATCTTATGTTCTATGTGATGTTTTATTGAATTCTTACTTTATTTTAATGATTATTTTATGAATGAATGAATAACTAAATGTATTAGCATGCATGCATGATTCTAAAGGTGAATGAATCCTAGGAATACCTGAATCAATAACAAGATTAAGGCATGAAGAAGATAGAATACAATCTGAGATCCCCACTCATTCCTAGACTACAAACAATGATCCTTCTTATGCTACTTATTATCATCTAGTAAATTGAAAAGAACTTAATAACAACTCTAAATTTAACATGGTATCAAAGAATTATATCCTGGGAAACCCTGATGGGGTAGAAAACCCAACAAAAACATCCTTAATATAGATTTCCAATACAATGCCAAGATAAAATACCAAACACTAGAGAATATCCAAGACTGAGCAATGCGCCTCTCGTTTCTCCTTCTAATTGCAGCTTCCTTCAAACTTGGGAAGTAGATGAGTGACTTGAGTGAGTGAGTGAATGAGGCACTAGCCTATGTTATTTATACTAGATGAGGAGTGATAGGGTTGTGTCTTTTCATCAAGAAGTGCCGACTTCTCCAACTAGTGGCTATAACCACTTTAATTAGCCCTAGGGTAGACTTCTCAATTAGCATCATTTGACTGGGGTTTGACCAATCTACAAAAGGGGATTTGTTCATACATAAGTCCCAATAGGATCATGATCAATTTACGTTATATATAAATGGAGTTTTCTATAGCCTGTATTCATTGAAATATAGTATAAATGTTATAGTTAGGGAAGTCAAAAACTCAATGGACACAAATTTTGTAATAACAGTCCCAATCTTTAAAGCTACTATTTGTCGAAGGTCATTCATGGCCCCTTTTTTGTACTATAATGGATTTAACCACACCTTTTTAATATAAATTTTTCCAGTTCTTGTTAAAAAAAATAAAGGGACAACCCTCATTGTTTTTAAACTTAGCAAAACATTATCAAACATCCTTATTATACATTATCATACATACACGAGAGGCACTTTTATCTCTTCCAACCTATTCCAAAGATTTTTCCTAAAAAACATGTCAAAAGATTTTCTAAAAAAATCTAAACCATTATATTTAAATTTTTATTAATGTTATAAAAATATATAAAACATTGTTAATATTGATTAAGAGTTTATCACTTAAAAGTATAAATTAAATTCATGTTTTATAAGAAAAATAGGAATGTTTACATGCTTATTAATCTTGTAAAAAGAGAAAATATATTCACATACTTTTAATATTAATATATTTAAAAAAAATTACATCACCAAACTTTATATTGACAAAAATAATTTGAAACTGTATATATATTTAAATTTTAATGAATGTAATAAAAATTTATAAAGCATTATTAATATTAGTTAAGAGTTTATAAGTGAAACCAAACTTTATAATATTGACAAAAATAATTTGAAACTGTATATATATTTAAATTTTAATGAATGTCATAAAAATTTATAAAGCATTATTAATATTAGTTAAGAGTTTATAAGTGAAAGTATAAATGAGATTAGAATTTCACAAGAAAACATACTTATTAAACATGTAAAATATTAATTAAGAGTTTATAAGTGAAAATATAAATGAGATATTAGTTAAAAGTTTGTAAGTGAATATATAAATGAGATTAGAATTTCACCAAAAAAAATGATGAATGTTTACATGTTTATTAATCATGTAAAATGAGAAAATATATTGATATCTTTTTAATATTAATATATTTGAAAAATAAAAATGACGAAAATTTATAATATTGACAAAATTAATTTAATAATATTAAAATATTTAAAAATAAAATTATTAATTATTCATGTAATCATTAATTTATAAAATTATTTCTATTAATTAATTAATTTCCAAAATTACTTTCATTCAAGCTTTTAAATATATTTAACTTTTTAAAATATAATTATCATCATTTAAAACTTTATATATACTTGTATTTTTAATAATTTCTTGTTTTAAATAATATTAATTTTAATGTTTTGTTATATAATTATATTTATTAAATTAATAATTATTTTATTTACTTTTAAAATTTAAATATAATTTACTATTAAAATATTTTATAAATATATTTGATTTTCTTTTCACCACCAACACAATCACAAATTTGAAAACTAATGTAATAGTGTTTAAGGTAAATAAAATCTTGTATAAGTAATTACGATAAACAAACCACAAGATCATAACTTCCCAATAATGGGATAAGAAATTAGTCGAGGAGCTTGATGCAAAATAAAATATTTATTTAAAAATGGAAAACGTAAACAAGGAAAGAAGTGTATCTGTCACTCCCGATACTTTATTTAAATACTTTTCCGAAATAAGACCTTTATGGCTTATGATAAGCAGTTGGAGGGAAGGTGCAACAAACACCATTAAGTTCACAAACAGGTGTATCGTGGGGGCAATCAGGATCATGCTTGCATTTCACAGGCGGCGTATAGCAACGATAAGGCCCATGATCAGCCTCTACCACAGCGGAAAGATCTGAAAATAACACAATCACAACCAACAAAACAACAATTAAAATAAATATATACTAACACAGCAGAAAGGTTTAGGTTCGTCCAGAAAATGAAAACAATGTTATACATGATATCACATTATTAAACATGTTTGTAATAAAACCTTAATCTTTATTAATTACTCAGATTTAGCAATCAGCTAACAATCCTAATAAATTTTAGACTTAACAATCAGTTAACTATCATAATAAATTTTAATATGATAAAATAACCTTTAAAAATAGTTATGTGAATACCTAATATTTACATTAAAATGAAACTAGAGGAATGAATCTTACCATGCGCTGCCAGCATGAAGAGGAGGATTGCAATCAACCCCATATACGCTTTCATGGATATTACAGCACCTCTCGCCATTTCTTTTCACAATGCAACACACCAACAATGATAATTTGTTTGACCTTCACTTCTCAGCAAACACACGAAGAATGATAATTTCCCTTCACTTCTGAGCAAAAAACGATGCGTATCATGTATTTATAAGTGCGGGAGTGCAACTTTGTAAGTGTATTCCTCATTGAATGGATATTTATTTTAAGAATGGAAGTTGCAGCC
>JZKD02S2129627.1:332602-372310 GCA_000966675.3 Picea glauca
TAATTAGACAAATTCTTTTAGATTTTCTTCTTTTAAATAAAATACAATAAATTTGTGGGTATTACAATGGGAAAAAAATTTTACTATTTTAAAAATAAAGTAATATACATAGAGTATCTTTTTGTGTTTGCCATTGTAATTAATTCATTTCAAAATGAATGTAGTACTTTGATATTGATATAAGTATTAATTTCCATAGTTTATATATATATATATATATATATATATATATATATATATATATATATATAATCAATTTTCATGTTTATAAAAATTAATTATATAATATAATTTCAATAAAATCCCTTTGACATTTTTATTAGAGATTTGCATTTAAAAATTAAAAACAAAAAATTTTAAACCACCAGAAGGTTAATTCCAAGTAATTCATTACACAATATTAATTCATTTAACCTATTTGTATAATTATTGGCCAACACTAACACTATTTGTATAGTGTTAGCCAACTTGTTTTACACAACAAAACAATGATTAAAGATTATTAGTATGAACAATTTCGACTACTAAATTAAGTATTACAAATATGGAAATATCGGTGGACTCTTGATACAAACATAATAGGAAGAATTTGTTAAAATTATTTGAATACAACAAACATTAAATTCAATGTCATTTGTTACTGAATCTACCAATTTGGAAATGAATACCTAGTGGGTTTACAGATTTAGAAAATGAGTTGATTCAACTTTTTCCTGTTTTTGGTAGAATTTGTTTGAGGTCAGTGTGATTCACCAAGATATTACAAACTTGAAATGGGTTTATTTGATTCATCATTTTTGTTGAATATATCCTTAAATTGATTTGACTATCTAATAATGAATATTCAATTGCATATTTTAATTAATTAAAACTGTTCTTTCTATGAATTTTCTAAAAAAAAAATTGATCATTTGAAATGTGTGTAATATGAGTATTTGAAAATAAATTAAAACAAGATTTTTTTTCATTCAATCGATACTAATTATTTTTATACAAAGTAGGGTCTTTAAGAATTAGGGTAGAACTCTTTTTGACTTTGTGAATTGAATGGTAAGCTCTTGCCAACTCCAATAGTTACTCTCCTTCCCCAAGGACCCCAAGCTATAATGGGGTTGTATGAAAGGTATCAATCTAGTAAAATGAAAGAATAGTGAAATTTCTAATCTTGAGAGTAAACCCCTACCTCATGAAAATTCTCCATTACACCAAATTCTTCAACAATAAACAATATAAATTTAAATATTATGACATCCATCTAGCATTGTTAGAGTGTAAAAGTATATGATCCCTCTAGCTCAAACCCTCATTTTATAGGCTTTGAGGCTCTAGCCACTTTCCCATCTCATGTGTAAAAGGAATTTTGTGTTTTCCTAATTACTTATTAGTCACCCTACAAGTACACACACAATTTTTTCTTTAAAAAAATAAAAGTGATTAATCTTGACCCCACTATATCATTAACTCTTTTGGTTCCCTCTTCCATATATTTACACTCTTTGTATCAAAAGGTGAAAATATGTTGTTATTAGTCACATTATAATAGTTCTATTTATTGTTATTCTTTGATAAGAGTCATTCACTTAGTATATTTATGGCCAAGTCCTCTATAATATTCAATTAATCCCTTTTTACTTATGAATAGTTTATTAATAGTTGTTATGACTGGGTATTCATGACAAGTAATTTTTTCACCTAGCTTTAGGTATGTTGCAATGACTTTTAACAAGTGTTTAATTATAATCATTTTAATAGTTAAAAAAATAAAATTAATTTTGTTTATCATCACATATTGGGCCATGGTGAGAACCATATAATATTATTGTATATGGAAAAATATCAAGAGAAATATGTGATGTCTATTTCTTCTTCATTGTACATGAGTTGCCTAAGATTTACTTGAGTTGAGCCATCAACATTATGGAAGATAATTAAAGAACACATTTAAATAAAATATTCCCCAATACCTTATGAAATTCGTCCCTTAGGTCCACCATCATGAAAGGTGTTGATTTGTTTTCACCCATCAAATAGAGACCGAAAGTTTTTTTGGTCAAGTTCTAAAAAATCTTCAATCAATGATTTTGAATACCCAACAACTTTTCAATCAGCTTTAGTTCTTTAGTTCTTTATAATAAAAGGATAACAAAGATGTTTCATATTTGCAACAAAAAAGAAAGAAAACAATATAGAATCCAAAACAAAGTTTATATGTCCAAGATATGTCAATTTTATTCCACATATTGCCACCCCATACTTAGCCATTTTTCCATTTTCCTCATTCTCCACTCTCCACACTTTATAATTAACCATTTTTCCTTGTTTCCACTCTATTTTCATTTCTCGTAACTTTTCATAGTTGGAAAATTTTCCAATACTCCATACCATTTCCATACTTAACCATTTATATAATTATCTCATTTCCATTTTTATAATACTCATCACTTAGTCATTTTCATAATTCATTTTCATGTTCATTTTCATAATTCATTTCATTTTGTTAATTCTCGCTAGCTCAATCGGTTAAGGTGTGAGTTTCGTTTACTAGGAGACCCGGGTTCAATACCCTTACGACAAGTTTAGTTGGGAGGAGACATCCATAAATCCAACAATTCTCGTGTGATTTTGATGACTTAGATGCTTGTGGGTTGTGGTTTCTTAGCCAATGGTTAAAAATGTGATTTTTTATGACTTGCCATGTTTTACTCTTTCTACACTTAGTAATTTCTATTCCTTGTCGTAGTAGTGATGTGGGAGTCCAACAAATCTGAGACGAGCATTTCCCCATGTCCGCAGATCCACAATCGTGTGACCCTCAATTTGCACCCCCATCGTCTGCATTACCCAAATTGCACCCCCATAAATTTTTATACATATTAGATTTTTTGAATGTGGGAGACCATACCCTCATTTCCACCTTCACTCCTGCATGGCTTCAAATCCACAATCGTGAGACCTTCAATTTGTACCTCTATCTTCTGCATTACCCAAATTACACCATTAATGACTTAGTCATTTTATTGGGTTTTACACTCTATTTTTACTAAGTCCTATACTTAGTATTTTTTCAAGTTATGTGGGAGTATTTTTGCAGGAATCCAACATCTTCTAGACCTACAAATTTCGCACATCCCGTGTCTCGCACTTGCAATCCCTCCTTCACCATAATGCACTCTTCATTCCCCTTTTTGCATCTCATACTTAGTCATTTTTACCAATTTCTATCCCCTCACCTCTTTACCTTTGCATTCTAATAAATCCACAAACCCTTTATTTTAATTTTTTAATATTATTTCCTATCCTAAGTTTCTTCCCCATTTTCGTGGACCTACAATATTGGGACATTTGGCAGTGAGGTGGACCTATACTTGGGTGACACATGGCATTGATGTGGACCTATCCATGTGTGACACATGGAAGTGAAGTGGACCTGCCCCTTGGTGACACATGGATGTGACATGTCATGAATTCATATGTTGACTCGGAAGTGGCTAGGCGATGATTCTGTGACTAGGTGACCAAAATATTTCCAAGACATGATTTTTTCTAGGGAAAGAGATACACTAAGGATTCCATTAGTTCCTTTACTTCACACATGAATGATATGTTGGACAATTGAGAAGGGGCGTGAATCATTTGTTACCGTGCTTAAACAATTATTCTTCTTTTAAAATCTTTACAATGCACTCAATGGTGATCACAATAATGCAGGGAAATAAACAATGGCACATTCAACATCAATCACATATATGAGAAACACAGAGACAAAAATTTCCTGAGTAAACCCATACAGGGTAAAAACCTCTTCGTCTTTATATGATAAGTATTATTTACATTCTTTACATTATCATACATATGAGAACCAACTCATAGTGAGACTGCAACCTCTATTTTTGCAAGATGCAACTTGCTAAGAGCACCAACTCTCTGTTTTCTCTAGCACCCACTAGAAGGAAGCACCAGCTCCCTGGCTTCTCTAGCACCAACTAGAAGGAAGCACCTACTCCCTGGTTTCTCTAGCACCAACTAGAAGGAAGGTACTACTCCCCGTGTTCAGGCACCCACTTGAACCTCTGAGGACACCAGTCCTCCCTAGCACCTCCCTACCACCCTGGATTATGAATATGAAATACTGAAACCTATTACAGTGATATAGTGTTCAATAACAACTTACCAATCTCATCACTATTCTGCAAGATTTTGCTACTCAGTCTTTCTCACTGTCTTCCTGCATGCATCCGCTGCCCATTCTGTTCTACTGCCTTTTGTGCTCTGTGTGCCATTCCCATTCAATGCACCTTTTGTTTCCTATCCATTTCAGCTATTGTACCACCCCTTTACTTCTTCACACATGCATTACTTCACCTCAGCAACAACCACTTCATCACTTCTCTGTACCATGTACATATAGCTTTTGTGCACCTTGTGCATGTAATATACACAATGTCTCTACTTCTTCACACCATGTTAATATCCTCCACATATCGAGTGCTCTGTATGATCATCATAGTAACCCTTTAGCTTCTCTGGTGGTTTTCCCACGCGTTCAACATCACTGGATGTCATGCTAATATTCCTTAGCCTCTCTGGCAGTCGAGACTCTTCGTCTTCTCTGGCATAGTCGAGCTTATACTTTCTGCTTCAGTTACAAACTTCAACGCTCATCCACTTGTCAATCCCTCTAAGAATAGTCTTTGTTCTACTAGCTGATCTCTTGAGACTCTTAACCTCCTCTGTCAATCACCTCGAAGTGTCTTCGAGTCCTCTGGTAGAACTCATCACTGGTTTCTGGCAGGTTCACTGTGTCATGCAATAGTAGCCCTCCGATCTCCTTCAGTTTCATCTGCATCATTGAATGATCTTCATAAGCTTGCCTTTATTTCGTATTTCATCATTTTGGCTTTCCTATGGCCAAGTGTCTCACTAGTCCATGTCGCGATCTTTGAAACTCTGAAACTAAACTTTTTTGCGATAGCTCCTTCCTCTATATGACCATGGCCATGACCAAGCACTTTTTCATAAAGTACTTTCAAGATTTCATTTTTCGGCATTTCGGGACTCCTGATGTTGAGTCTCTAACTTCTCCATCTCCCGGTAACCGAAATCCCAGCCTCCAATACATTGAAGGGGGTCGGATCAATGGTCCATGATCTCTTCGAACCAACGGCTCAGATCATTTCGTGATTTTGCCAATTGCGATTTTGGCATTCCTGTGGTGAATGTTCTTGACTCTTCCAACTACTGATCCATGAAACTCCGAAATGGCATGGGATCAACAGTCCCAATCAACCCTTGATCTGATGGCTCAGATCATTTTGCAATTTTGCATTTCACGATTTTGGCATTCCTGTGGTATTTTTTCTCCCCTTTCCAAGTTGTGACTTGTGAAACCCCGAAATGGAGTCTTTGACATGCTCTAATCTTCTGCCACGCATCTCTCTTGGATCAATAGTCAATATTTTATCAAGACTTTGCAACTCCACAAGCCTTCATTGTGCCTGATCAACAGTCCATATTTTTCCTCAATCTAACGGTTGAATTTATTTCGCGATTTCGCATATCGCGAGTTCAAGAGATGAAAGGATGGAGTATTTCATACCTTTGACTTTCCAGTCAGTTAAATGTTGATCTGTGTCCACGTGTCATGTCTGTAGATGGAAAGTCCTCCTTCTTTCAGGATTTTGTATACCCCCTTCTCCTTACACTTTAATGAACGTGCAAGTTCTCCCTGATCCAACGATGGTCGAAACTTATGCTAAGATCTAATGCCTGAGATCTGTCCTCCTCTTTTGCGTGTTCTTCTTGTCTACAATCAGATTTGATGGTCCTCCTTCTTTTGGGAATTTAAATGGGATCCAATGATCACTGACGCTTCTCCTCCCGATCTTAGGCACTACGATCGACTCTGCGCTAATTACTCCTCAACTTACTTTGTTCCTGTTTTTCATCGATGCTTACTCTGACCTTGTCATCATTGACCTGCCTACAATTCTTTTCACGTTTGCTTCCATCTTTGCTGCTGTACTTTCCATCAATGACAAGCATACACTGTCTGTAAAATATGTCAACACAATAAGGGGGGCGTATTCATCATAAACATTAATTCTTCACCTCCACAATGCATGTGGGATTAATAAAGGAAAAATCAAATCAAGGGACAATATTTTCCCACGAACCAAATCAATGGTGGTTGAGTCTCCATCTTCCCAAGATCATAACTCTTGATATAGATATCGATTTTGGGAAAAGCATACCTCGTTGGAAACATAATTGACAAGGAATATAATAGAGCAGGTTTTAATGGCTAAATTTGGCTATAATATTTATAAAAATTAAAGGTATAGTCACCTCTCTTTTCATGACTTCAGGAAACTATTTGGAACCTAAACTTCTCGAGGCTATAAGTTGAGATCCAATCCCCCTCATTTCGCTCAAGATGGATCATTGGAAATATAAAATAATGAATGTTATTTCTATAATGATTTCCATGGCTTATAAGTCACTTATCATGCCCATAAAATTAAAATATAGTCAATGTTTTTTAGGTAGTGGCTAGGCGATGATTGAGTGACTAGGTGACCAAAATATTTCCATGACATGATTTTTCTAAGGAAAGAGCTACACTAAGGATTCCATTAGTTCCTTTACTTCACACATGAATGATAAGGGGGGAATATTCATCATAAACATTAATTCTTCACCTCCACAATGCATGTGAGATTAAGAAAGGAAAAGTCAAATCAAGGGACAATGTTTTCCTACGAACCAAATCAATGGTGGTTGAGTCTCCATCTTCCCAAGCTCATAACTCTCGATATATATGCCCATTTTGGGAAAAGCATACCTCATTGGAAAGATAAATTGACAAGGAATACCATAGAGTAGGTTTTAATGGCTAAATTTGGCTACAATATTTATAGAAATTAAAGCTACAATCATCTCTGTTTTCATGACTTTGGAAAACTATTTGGAACCTGAACTTCGTGAGGCTATAAGTCGAGATCCAATCCCCCTCATTTCGCTCAATATGGATCATTCAAAATATAAAATAATGAATGTTATTTCTATAATGATTTCCATGTCTTATAAGTCACTTATAATTCCCATAAAATTAAAAAATAGTCGATGTTTTTTAGGTAGTCAGCTACAAAGTTTTAGAAATAAAAGTTGATTAAATAAATTTTATAAAAGGAATGAAGTGGGAGCACTTGGAGGCATGAATTCCAATGAAATAATAAGTATTTAATCAATCATTTATTTATAAGATCTACTCTTTATTCCAAAAAGAAGAAGCATGTGAGAAACTTCCAAAAGAACATAAATCCTAACTACTAGGGAAAAGCATTTCAAAGAAGCATTGGGAACATATTTAAAAGGAGGAGATAACTATCAAAGAAAGGGTTAGAATTTCATATCATCATGTGGGGTTAGATCATCATAATATCATTGTTCATCCTTCATTATGCAGATGACTTTATTATTTCCAAACTCGGATCTCCATTTTCTTACTTCTTCTTCTACTACACAATTTATCTCAAGGATTTGTATTGGTATGTCTAAGACTGAGTATAAGGTCATGTTTGAGTATTTTTATTTTATTCTACCATGCCACTATCTGAAATATCAATAGGATTATTTTACATACATATATATGACTGATAATGTAAGAAAGATTGTCTAATTAATTCATGAAGGTTTAGTTCTTGCATTTGGTAGGATTTATTTCCGAGCACTAGTCAATTGATTTACTTAAATTATTTTTAATGAGAAACATATTTTAAGCATTGAACTCCATAGAGAACTATTTCAGGGCATAACTTCGATAATTTCTCATACTTTGATATTTTTTAGTATGATATTTTTGGAGTATGCTCATCATATTCTTTTTAGTTTTAAATGCAAAATCATTTAAAGTTATCCGAAGTGATCAACCTCATTTCATTCATTTTATTGTGAGAAAATATGGTTACATATTATAATTGCATTTGTTTAAGAGGGATGTTATATTGAATTTGATCATATATTTATTTGATATTGAAGTCATTCTTTATATTTTTATTTTTAATAAGTTGCTTCATCCATTTCCAAGCAAATGTCACACTCAATGAGAAATATGGTTATCAAGAACCATTTTATATTAAAACTAAAGCAATACAAGATTGAGTTTTATCCTTACTATTCTCCCATTTGAAAATATAGTATAAGAACATCAACTATATCTTTCAAACAAATAGAGGATCACCACCTCTTTAAAAATGGAGGAGGATTTATATCCTCATGAGGTTGTTTTTTGGATCTTGACCAATATGAACATCAACTTTTTTGGCGACCATAATCGGGAATGATTTTTTTTCAAGATATTTGAGGCTTTGTTTCAGATCTGATTGAGGAACCAAAGTCTCCATGATTCAAAATTTCAAAACAAAGATTCAAGAAGACTACTACTTGTTCTAGATGCACAGGGTTTATAAAAATATTATTCATGTACATTTGAATGACCACAGAGACAATGTTCTTGGATATTTGGATACAATTCAAATATCATAATGTTTAAATAACAAAGAACAATCAAATATTCTGGAGGATGAACTCTATGGTGATTCCATTTAAAGAACTCCTACATACCATTGAAACTCCATTGGAAAGATTCAAAAATCTCAAGAAAACCTTCGTGGCGACTCCACCAAAGAATTTATTTCATGTTGGGATGATCCTTTTCCTTCTCCACCAATCCCATCAATGGATTTTCAATATGCATCAAATAAAGGTTCCCAAAGAAAGAGGCGACTACATAGAATCCCTTTAAACTTTCAACAAGTATATTTTCAAATGCCTCACATCCCTATTAAAAAAAATTCCACATTCTTTGGGGATACTTTAGAGAATCAAAAGAAACATTTATTTAATTTCAAAAGTACATGTGATATTTTCAATATCTCTAGAGATTATGTTACATGTCAATTATTTGCACAAACTCTACATGAGAATGCTCATTAACGGTTCTTTTCATTGCTACCTGGGAGCATTACCAGTTGGAATGTGTTGGAAACTTCATTTGCTCGAAATTTCATCCCAAGAATGCAATCATATGCCCTTTCTGGTGTTTTGATTGTTGTTTCCTACCCACCCTCTCCCATATTGGCACAAGACAATGAAGTGTGTAATCTAGAAGAAAAATGTAATTGAAGAGTAGACAAAATATTCAATTCATACTAATGAAAATGAAAATAAGGATTCCAATTTGCAAGTGCAAAATTTCATCTTCTCCTATACTCCATAAGATGATATTTCAAGCAGCAAGTTTGAAAATGAAGTTGATGAGTTTCCACCAAATGCACAAAAAGATTTCAACCAACACGTGGAAAATGTTGCAATAGTTTTGCAATGGTTGCATCTTGATAATGAAAAGTCACAAGAACATTGGAAACAAGAAGAATTGATGTAAGAAATTAATCTCAAGGACAATGATGGACAGGATTGTCATTGCATGAAGAAATAATTCTTTCAAGACATTGTCGATGAATCAATAATTTTGGATGAAGTTGGGGATAAGGAGAAAGATGAATTTTTTTTCAAGTGGGAAACTTCTGATCCAACCAAATATTATAACACACAAGATCATTTGAGAGTTGATTTTATTGAATCATGGTTACAAAGAATTATGGGCCAAGAAATGCAATCAGGTTTTGGGAACATTTTCTTCACTTTTACTTCATTAAACTTTGAGCATGATTTTGAATCCTTGATAGCAACCCTAACATGTTCCCCAATTCTAGAGTTCATTCCATATATCAATTAGATGCTTGAATGGATCCATTGTAAATCTCTTTATACCTAAAAATTGTCTATTTCCTCCAGGTACCTTAGGGTAGGTAGATCTTGTTTGTGAACAATTTGTTTCTTCAGTCAATGTTTTTCATAATAAAGAACTTAATAGATGGAGATAATGTTTTAATATGACTCCATAGCTCAATGGAGAAGACACTTGAACACAGATACTATATTCTCAACAACCCACAAGGGATTACTGTCCCATAGTTGGAGACATATGTTGATGTGTTTTCACTCATCAAACATAGACCAAATTGTTTTTTGGTTGAACTTGAAAAGTTCAAAAGAATATTAAATCGTTGATCAAGAAGAACCACCAAGTTTCTAATCATCTTCAATTCTCCTAATATTAATAATAAAATTCTACATAGATGGTTCCTCTTTGAAACAAAATATATTAAAGGAACACAAATTATTATGTATATATTCTCACTAAATAGCCCTATGTCTCAGCTATGTTTAACACTTTATAGAATCCAAAACAAAGCACATATTCCCAATATATGCCATTTTTCTCTCACATACTCTCGCCCCATACTTATCCATTCCATTTTTCTCATTCTCCACTCTCCACACTTTATATTTTGTCATTTCTTCTTCTTTCCACTCTACTCTCCTTTCTCACTACTCTCCATAGTTGTAAAATTTTCCAATCCTCCATACCATTTCCATAATTAGCCATTTCCATACTTAACCATTTCTATATTTATCCCATTTATGTTTTCATAATACTCATCACTTAGTCATTTTCATGATTCATTTCCATATTCATTTTCACAATTCATTTCATTTTCCATTTCCACTTATTCATTTTCATTAT
Organism: Picea glauca; assembly: GCA_000966675.3. Classification (NCBI taxonomy): domain Eukaryota; kingdom Viridiplantae; phylum Streptophyta; class Pinopsida; order Pinales; family Pinaceae; genus Picea; species Picea glauca. Next base: position 343,251 of record JZKD02S2129627.1, read on the forward strand.
CTTTTTTTTTGTTTGTTAATTTGTGCGGGACCTGTTGGGTACGCGATTAACCTGTGGCTTGAGAAACCACGACTCAGGGGCATCTAAGCCATCAAAATCAACCGGGGATCACACCCGGCCTGAGCCACACCAACCCTTAACATGGTTGGATTTTTTTGTCCCCGCAGGTTTCGAACCGATGACTTTAACATCACGGAGTGGCTTAACAACACACTCTGTCACCGACTGTCCTACACCTCGGGGACTATTCATTTTCATTATAATTTCAATTTTTATTTTCCATTTTACATTTACGATTTTACTTTTCCTATTTCCTTCTTCCATTTTCCATTTTTCATATTTTCATTTTCTATATTTTCCTTTTTCAATTTTTCCATTTTATTTTTTCTAAATTTCATATTTCATATCCATTTCCTTGATTTCAAGTAACCGTACTACTTACCTCCCAAAAAATTAGTCATTTAACTCCACCAACTCTTTATTTTAATTTCTTGTTATTATTCCCTATCATAAGTTTCTTCTCCCTTTTCATGGACCTATCCTATTGGGACATGTGGTAGTGAAGTGGACATATCCTTAGGTGACATGTGGTAGTTTTTATCACTAGAAGTCATGTTCGGATTGTGTCGAAGGTAATACCAGTACCCATGAGAGATTTATGTCATGGGTTAGTTTTTAAAGAGGTCAAATGGGCACAGACTCAAGATGATATCGTTTTAACTCAGAAAAAACTGGATTAGCGTGCATAAGCAATTTATGTCTGGAATCAAATTTAGTTAGTAAGTTAGAGTAATGGTGAGTAGAAGGAAGGCTTTTGTGAGGAGAGTGTATAGATATTCAATGGACATCAGGTCTTCCATTATCCCAAAGAGAGAAAACTTAAACACAAGATCTTCTTGAATTCAAATCTCAAAGAAATTGAAAGGAATTATAATAACACTATGATCAAGCATTCATCATAATATAATCAAAATAATTCATGTGAATCAGTCACTCATGACCTCTTTCAATATTGGAGGGAAACAAGAGGGAGAAAGAAAGATGAATTTCATAAACAAGAATTTTTAGACTATAACGCATAACCAGAGAAACATAAGCTTCATTTAAAACTTTACAATACAAGAGATTTGCTCTACCATCGACCATAATAAAATATCAAAACTGAGTATTTATACTCAGAACAGTTGCCACCACCAGGAGTGTGACTTGGCCACTACAATAAAATCCTTGTGTGTACATATTATCCTACCATTCTGCACTTGCATTCTTCTGTTAGATGTGATCTTAGATCAGTATGGGCTTTGCAGGAAATTTTGTTGACAGGGAAACTTTGGGCTGATAGTCCGCCTCCATGACCAGTTCTTCCATTCTTTCCATTTATGTGGTGAAATGAGGTTTCAACCACCTTCCCCCACTTATATTAACTACTTTCATCAGGATCAGGACATATTTTGACATTCATGAATGTTCCCGGGGATCCTTAATATTTCTTCCAATTGATCCCTATGCCTCGAAACCACGCAGATCCTTTCCTGAGACCATCGTGGGCACTTTTTTCCTTTGGAAAAGCCTCATCGATAATTCCATGTGACCTCGAGCCACAACATAGGGCTCCCTTGTGAAATCTTGGGATTTCACATTTCTAGAGTTTTCAATCCATTCTATCTCAAAAATCCTGATGCTCGATCTTGCAAGATGGCCTATCCAGATTGACGATCAAACTCACTTTGAATTTCATAGCCCAGATCAGCTCCTCGAACAATTTCATCCACTCGTCGCATAATAGGCGCTTAGATTTTGTTTATGGCCCTACTTTCCATATGACCCCGGGTTTTGATCGTGGGCCTAACTCCTAAACACTTCGCGATTTCACGTTTCGTGAGTTCACACTATGTTCCATGCTGAAATCTCTGAGTCACGAAATGATGATCTCTCGAATCAGGTGACACACGTCCTCACTGGATTGGATGGCCTAGATGAATATCGACATTTTAGGACCTCGACATTTCGGGACTCAGGAAATCTGCGCACTCCTAACTTTGGTTTCCCCAAATGACTTCCTGAGTGGTTCGGATCCGGTGCCACATGTCTTGCTCGATCAGATGGCTCATGCTGATTTCAAGTTTTGGGGATTCAAATATTTTTCCAACAACTTCAACAATGTTCCAACCTCAAAGAAAACATAAAATATTAGGTCCGAGACTTCTTAGGTAAGACAATCAAGGAAAAAAAGGTACCCAAATAGATGAAGGAAAACATAAGAAACATTTCAAGCCGAAAGGAAATACTTAATCTAGGGCCTATGCAAAGGAGAGAGATAGGGAAAAATTATAGACCTGGTTAGAAACCACAAACCCACAAAACCCTGACAAGTTTATGTGATAACATTTTCCTACACAGGGGATGGCATGCTCCCTGTGAGCTGCCAAGAATGAGTAGTTTCACTGCCTTATCTTTGGGCTATGGAGTCTCCTATTCAAAAAAAAAAAAAACATAAAATAGGAATGGTATTTACAATGGTGGGATGTTGGCTACAACTTTAAACAAAAAAAAAAAATTAGGAAGTGCCCATTTATAGGGCCACTAAAAATTTCATCACCCTCTAAATTCTACAACCTGTAAGTATTATTTGAAAGTGTCACATAAATTTTGAAGGGTCCAATCCAAATGGATGCAAATTTATCATACTTTCCCTTGTCTTGTCTGGGTGCATTCCATTTGAGTACTAGATCCCCCAGTTGGAAATCATCCTTACTACTTTTCTTGTCAAAGGCCTTCTTTATTTTCTATTGATGGTCATGCACTATGTCCATCACCTGTTTTCTAGTCTGTTGGGATCTACCAGCTGATGAATTCTTCTGATCATATCATCAGGTTCTCCATGGCAATCTTGGACGAATTTTTCCATAGGCAGGGAAAGCTGAGCAGGAAAAAATTCTTCAGTCCCATATACAATTTGGAAAGGAGAGATGCCCAGGGACCTCTTTGTTGTCACTCTATCATCCCACAAAGAAAACTTGAGCTTTGAATCCATGCCTTCTTGTTGTCTTATAGCAGTGTTTTGATAATTTGTATGAGGCTATTTTTATAGGAATCTGTTAGTCCATTCCCTTGGGGGTAGTAAGGGGTTGAGTGAATCAATGAAATTCCAAACTGCTCACAAAACTGTATTAATTGGTTGGCCTTGAATGATGCATCATTATCAGTGAAAATTATTTTTGGACAACCAAACCTTGCTATAATATCTTCAAGAAAACCAATGATTACTTTGTGAGAAGCACTCCTTGTGGGGATAACTTCTATCCATTTGGTGAAGTAATCGGTGGCAATCAAGAGCCATCTATGTTGACCACTCGAAGGACGATGAATCTCTCCAATAAATTCTAGGCCCCACTGCTGAAAGGGTCCTGAAGCTGCTACAGGATTCAATGGGAGAGACTTGAGTTGTTGCTTCCAAGAGAAATTATGACATTTGATGCAAGCCCTAATTTTCACACATACATCAGTGAACAAAGTAGGCTAGAATTACTCAGCCTTAATAATTTTTTAGGTTGTTGTTCTCTAGAACTGATGTCCCCCACATAGGCTATCATGAAAATCAAACATAATCTTTTGTGCCTCCTGTGGGTCTAAACACTTCAAAAGTACTCCTAGAGGGTCTTCCAATACACAACCTGGTTGATAAAGCAATATCTAATTGCTTTGACCTTTAAATCTCTTTCCTTTCTCTTTCCTATTCCATCTAGAGGTCACAACATTTGCATAAAATATATGATATCTTTGTACCAAGCACATTCTACCAATGGGGGGATGTCCTGAGGGCTCCTATTAGACACTTTAGCCTACTGATTTTCTGAGCAAGTGTTGATGAGTTTAACCTCCAAATATTTACAATTAGATTCAACCAACAACTTGGCTAAAACTTGGCCTTTGACTAGCTTGGTGGCTTTTATTTCCAGATCAAATTCAAGGATTCTGGAAATCCACTTGCTCCTCCTCCCATCTATGTCAGGCTAGATGAGGATGTCCTTCACAACAGTTGAAAGAACATATGCAATGATCTTCGAATGCAAAACATAGAATCTGAATGATTTGATGGATTTCAACAAGGAATATTATTGCTTCTCCATGATGTCATATCTCTTAGTGCTCTGCTGAAAAAAGTAATAGTCTGCTCCATCCTTGAATCATTATTTTGTAGAAAAACAAAAACAATTGTATCAAATGAAGCGAAGGAAAAAATTAGAAAATCCTTGGAATAATTAGGACTGATTAGCACAAGTGATTCAGTCAGTGCCTTCTTGATTTTGTTGAATGATTCTATGGACTCAACAACCCATTTTACTTTGTTCCCCTTCTTGAGCATGGTTGTGATATGCTTCACCAATTCAGAAAAAATTGAAACAAACCTTCTCAGAAAATTGATTTTTCCGAGGAAGTACTAAACTTTTTTCTTGGATTTGGGAAGTGATAATTCTTGAATAACTTCTACCCTTTGAATCAATCCTGACCCCCTCAACTGATACAATGTGTCCCAACAATTTTCCTTCCTGCATGGAAAATAAAGACTTCTTGGGATTTAGGGAGATACGAAACCTTCTTCAATTCGAGAAGAAATTTCTCAGATGTTGACAATGTTCTTTATCAGATTTGGAGAAGATTTTTATGTCATCCAGATAGATGACCATGAATTTTTCTCTTTCTCTAATGAAGGCGATGTCAATGGCACGTTGGAAGGTTTCTCCTGCATTCATCAATCCAAAGGAAATTTTGGCATACATCAATGTGGCCCAAGGAGTGGTGAAGGTTGTCTTTTCTCTCTCTTCAGGTAGGACAGAGATTTGATTGTAACCGGAAAATCCATCAATCATGGAGATCCTGGATGTACCTGTCACCCTCTGCAATATGTGCTCCATCTTTGGCAAAGGGTAATTTTCCTTCTTAGAGCTTCTATTCAGATTCCTGAAATCAACACAGAGTTTCATTTCTCTGCTCTTTTTCCTTACTATAATCAAGTTGGCCACCCATTCAGAATATCTCAAAGGGACAATGATTTGGGAATTCAACAACTTATTTACCTCTCTTTCCATAATAGACAACAACATATGATTTATTTTTCTTAACTTATGCCTAAATGGTTTGGCCTCCTCTTTCAATGGGATCTTATGCTCACTGACGGTCATGTCGTATGTTCCGAGGTCTTCATAGGTCCATGCAAACACATCAGTAAATTATTCTAATAGATTAGTATACTCAGCTCTCTTCTCCCTTGACAGGTTTCTTGACAACTTGACAAACTTTTTGTTTCTCCTCTATACCAATATTTCATTCAGCTACATCAACATCCTCAATTGGGCCTTTAAAATTTACTACCACATCGTTCCCATCGAACAATCTTTCTAAAGGAACTAGTCCTTTTGGAATGTGGTTTCTAGGAAGCTGAACAATATGGTGATTATCAATTTTAATTAAAAATACATCAGCGTGAGGGTCACTTTCAGAATCATGATCCTCATCAAGGTGTAATGAAGAGAACTCATCAACAGACTGAAGAATTTTTCTGATCTCAAGATCATCCTCGAACACCTTCCAATTCTTGATATTGTTAGGTACAGAGGGTCTATATCTTACCTCAACCTCATACCTTAGCTTAGGTGGCAGTGGGATTTTGAAATGGCTCGCTGAGACAACCAAAGAATTAGCCATAGTAGTCTCCTCTCTTGGAATAAATGAAATGTTGAAATCTAAGAAGAAATTGTCAATTAGCTCCCACACCTCATTTCTGTAAGTCTTAAGCCTAGGGTGATTTGCTTGGTAAATATTTTTGACTTGATTAAAAATTAGTTCAGCATCTCCAAATACTACTATCTCTTCAATCCCCATGTCTTTCGCAACACTTAAACCCAAAACAAGAGCCTCATACTTAGCCACATTGTTGGTAGCTTCAAACTCTAGTTTATAGGAAAAAGGTATAGCCTCTTGACAAGGTGACACAAAAACCACTCCATCACTATCCCCTTCCTTAGAAGAGGCTTCGTTGAATAACATCTTCCACAAGCAGATATCTCTTCTTTCTCTCAAAAGGAGGCAAAAATCAAGGTCAAAAGAACTAGCATAAGTCATTTTGGTAGAGGTTTATGTGGGTTTAACTTCATCGGGAATATTTTTATACATCTTACTAAATCTCTTCGAGAAGTCTAAAATAGATTCCCATTCTTCTCTTTTAAGTGCCCCGAATTTTTTAACATAATAAAGGAGATCTTTTTTATTTCCCCAATTTCTTAAGAATGCATCATCTAGAGTAACAATCCCATCAATAGATCTAGGAGGAAAGTACTTAAACCAATCCCTAACATCAACATCCAGGCTCTGTACAAAAACTCTCATCCACACATCTTCATTTTCGATGGCATGAATTTCTACAAATCTATAAAGGGATGCAAGGTGCTCTTCTGCAGTCACATCTCCCTCTCTTGTGAACTGGGGCATGCACTTATGACAGTCTGTGGTTGGGAGAGAATTCATAGGCCAAGGTAAAACCAGAGGGGCGTATCTATAAGACAATATCTTAGCCATCATGTTCCTAGGAGGATTAGCACCTATCGTTTGGAGGTGAGATGGAGGAGAAGCAGGTGGAGATAGAGTTCAGGCAGGGGAGATTGGGAGTGTGCTTCTAGGAAAAAATGGAAACAATTGAGGATCTAGAGAAAAGGCCTCAGGACTGGAGGGAATAGATGTTTCCCTCTCTGTAAAAGAAACAACTTTAATAGGAGGAGGAGTGGTGAAACTGGGCAACGGGTAATCAGTCGCAAAACTCCCAATTTAAACTTCTAGGAGCTCCAATAGATGGTGTAATAAGAAAATGAGAAACAACTACTGGAGTTACTATACGATAATAATGAAAGTTACCAGAATCACCTGGTTCAGCAGTAGAAGTAACCTCCTAAAGGGTCCTTTGTCTTCTGATAATTTTCTCTGGATAAACCTCAAGTGTCACTAAAGGAAGCTATGGAGTATACTTGGTGTATCTACCTCTGGAATCCACAGCTGAAACCGTGGAGTCGTAACAATGGAGTCGCCAAATGCACAGTTGCAATATTCAATGTTCTGAGTTCTGATGCACCTTCAGAACTAGTAATATTTGTCGTTCAATCCCAAGGAAAATCTTCAATTCCTCCCTAGCAACATTGCCATAAATGTTAGCACTAGAAGTCACCTCAGGATTGCGTTGAAGGTAAGCCCAGTACCCATCATGGATTTATGTCATGGGTTGGTTTTTAAAGAGGTGAAATGGGTGCAGACTCGAGATGATATCATTTTAACTCAAAAAAATATGGACTAGCATGCATAAGAAATTGAGGTCTGGAATCAACTTCAGTCAGTAAGTTGGATTAAGGGTGAGTAGAGGGAAGACTTTGGTGAGGAGAGTGTATATATAGGCCATAGACATATGGTTTTATAATAGCCCAAAGAGGAAAAACATAAACATAAGATCTTCTTGAATTCAAATCTCAAAGAAACTGAAAGGAATTATAACAACACTATGATCAAGCATTCATCATAATATAATAACAATAATTCATGTAAATTAGTCACTCATGAACTCTTTTAGTATCAAAGGGAAACAAGAGGGAGAAAGAAACCTGACTGTCATTAAACAAGAAATCTCAAACTACCACACATAATCAAAGAACCAGAAGCTTCATTTAAATATTTACAATATGGGAGCTTTTCTCTACCATTGACCATAACAAAATATCAAAACTGAGTATTTATACTCATAATAGTTTCCACCACCAGGAGTGTGACCTGGCCACTACAATCAAATCCTTGCATCTGCATATTCTCCTGTCAGTCTGCACTTGCATTCTTCTGTCACACACGATCTCAAATCAGTATGGGATTTGTGGGAAATCTTGGGGACAGGGGAAATTTGGGATGAAAGTCCACCTCCATGGCCAATTATTCCATGATTTCCATTTATGTGGTGAATCAAGGTTTCAAACACCTTCCCCAACTTCCATTAACTACTTTCATGAGGATCGGGATAGAGTCTGACATCCATGAATGTTTTCGGCAATCCTCAAGATTTCTTCCAATCTATCTCAGTACCTCAAAACCACGCAAATCCTTTCCTGAGACCATCATGGGCACTTTCGGCCTTTGGTGAATCCCCCTCCATCACTCCATGCAACCTCAGGCTCTGTTGTGAAATTTCAGGATTTCTCATTTCGAGAGTTTTCACTCCATTCAATCTCAAAAATCCCAATGCTCGATCTTGCAAAATGACCTATCTAGATCGACGATCAGACTCATTTTGAATTTGATGGTGAAGATTGGCTCCTCAAAAAAATTCAGCTACAAGCCACTTAATAGGCACTTACCCTTTCTTTATGGCCTTGTCTTCCATATGACCTTGGGCTGTGATCATGGGCCTAACTCCTAGGAGCTTTGTGATTTCATGTTTTTTGAGTTTGCACTGTGTTCCATGCTGAAATATCTGAGTCATGAAATCGAGATCGCTTAGATCAGATGACACACGTCCCTGCTGGATTGGACGACCCAGATAAATATCAAAATTTTGGGACCTTGACATTTCGAGACTCGGGAAATCTAGGCACTCCTTACTTCAATTTCCCAAAATGACTTCCTCCTTGTTTTGGATTTGGTGCCACGCGTCATGATGGATCAGACAACTCTTGCTCATTTCAGGTTTCGAGGATTCAGATCTCTTTCCAACAACTTCAAAACTGTTCCAAACTCCTGATTTCTGTGCTTATAATTTGTTGTTGATCTTTGAACTTTTAAATGAAATTTCCTCCTCCAAACTGAACTTGCTCGCTTTCTTGATTCAAGTCCATATCATACCGCTCTAAGTGTTTTTCTTGTGCTTATGGCTGCGACCTCTATAAAAAAATACTTGGATGGATGACTAAGGACTCAAGAAGGCAAAAAGGTCAGTGACAAAGACAAAGAGAGAGAAGTGATCGACCTTAGAGAAAAAATAAAATCTTAGGGCCAAGACTTCTTAGGTAAGACAATCAAGGAAAAATAAGTCGCCCAAATAGATGAAGGAAAACATAAAAAAAATTTCAAGTCGAAAGGAAAAACTTAAGCTAGGGCATGTGCAAAGGAGAGAGACATGGAAAAATTACAGACCTGGGTAGAAACCAAAAACATGCAAGACCTTGAAAAGTTTATGTGATAGCACTTGGCTCCACAAGGGATGGCATGCTCCCTACAAGCTACCAAGAACAAGTAGTTCCAGTGCCTTAGCTTTGGGCTATGGAGTCTCCTCTTAAACAAAAAACAAAAAAAAGCAGGAATGGTATTTACAATTGTGGGATGCTAGTTTCGGATTTAAACAAAAACTTTTTCAGAAAGTGCCCATTTACAGGGCCACTAAAAACATCGCCACCCTCCAAATTTTGCAACCTGTATGTATTATTTGAAAATGTCTCATAAATTTTAAAGGTTCCAATCCAAAGGGATTCAAATTTACCATGCTTGACCTTGTCATGTCTAGGTGAATCCCATTTGAGTACTAGATCCCCAGTTGTAAATCATCCTTACTACTTTTCTTATCCAAGGCCTGCTTGATTTTCTATTGACGGTCATGTGCTATGTCCATCACCTGCTCTCTAGTCTACTGGAATTCTACCAACTGATGAATTCTTTTGATCATATCGTCGAGTTCTCCATGGCAGTCTTGGACAAATTTCTCCACATGCAGGGCAAGATGAGAAGGAAAAACTACTTTAGTCCCGTATACAAGCTGGAAAGGAGAGATGCCCAAGGACCTCTTTATTGTCACTCTGTCATCCCACAAAGAAAACTTGAGCTTTGAATCCCATGCCTTCTTGTTGTCTTCTAGCAGTATTTTGATAATTTCTATGAGGCTCTTGTTAGAGGACTCTTCCAGTCCATTCCCTTGGGGGTAGTAAGGGGTTGAGTGGATCAATGAAATTACAAACTTCTAACAAAATTGGATTAATGGCTCATCCTTGAAGGATGTAGCATTATTAGTGATAATTTGTTTCGAACAACCAAACCTTGCTATAATATCTTCAAGAAAACAAATGATTACTTTGTGAGAATCACTCCTTGTGGGGATAGATTCTATCCATTTGGTGAAGTAATCTGTGGAAGTCAAGATCCATCTATGATGACCACGCAAAGGGGGAAGAATCTCCCCATTAAAGACTATGCCCCATTGCTAAAAGGGTCCCAAAACTCCTATAGGCTTCAATGGTAGAGACTTGAGTTGTTGCTTCCCAGAGAATTTCTGACATTTGATGCAAGCCCTGATTTTTGCACAAACATATTTAAATAGAGTAGGCCAGAAGTAGCCAACCCTAAGAATTTTGTAGGCTATGGTTCTCCAGAATTGATGTTCCCCACATAGGCTATCATGAAAATCAAACATAATCTTTTGGGCCTCCTGTGGGTCTAAACATATCAAAATCACTCCTAGAGGGTCTTTCCAATACAAATCCCAGTTGATAAGGCAATATCTAATCGCTTTGATATTTAAATACATTTCCTTTCTCTTCCCCATTCCATCTAGAGGATGAAACATTTGTAGAAATTATATGATATCTTTGTACCAAGGACATTCTACCAATGGGGGCCTGTCCTGAGGGATCCTATCAGAGACTTTAGCATGTTGATTTTCTGAGAAAGTGTTGATGAAGTTAACCTCCAAATATTTACAATTAGATTCAACCAACAACTTGACTAAACTTTGGCCTTTGACTAGCTTGGTGGGTTTTATTTCCAGATCAAAATCAAGGATTTTGGCAATCCACTTACTCCTCCTCCCGTCTATGTTAGGTTGGATGAGGATTTCCTTCACAACAGCTGAAGGAACATATGCAATGATCTTCGAATGTAGAACATAGACTCTGAATTTTTTGAGGCATTTCACCAAGGAATAGGCCCGCTTCTCCATGATTTCATATCTAGTTTCTATGTCTCTTAGTGATTTGCTGAAAACATCAATAGGACACTCCAACCCTACATCATTCTTTTGTAGTAAAACATCGACCATTGTATCAAATGAAGTGAAGGAAAAAATAAGAAAATTCTTGGAATAATCAGGACTAATTAGCACAGGTGCTTTAGTCAGTGCCTTCTTGATTTGGTTGAAGGATTCTCTGGACTCAGCAATCCATTTTACTTTGTTCCCCTTCCTAAGAATGGTTGTGATATGCTTCACCAATTCAACAAAATTTGAAACAAACCTTCTTAGAAAATTGATTTTTCCTAGGAAGGATTGAACTTCTTCTTTGGATCTGGGAAGTGATAAGGCTTGAATAGCTTCAACCCTCATTGAATCAATCCTAACCCCCTTAGCTGATACAATGTGTCCCAACAATTTTCCTTCTTGCATGGAAAATAAATACTTCTTGGGATTTAGGGAGAGACCAAACCTTTTGCATTTTGAGAAGACCTTTCTCATATGTTGACAATGTTCTTTATCATATTTGGAGAAGACTGTTATGTCATCCATATAGATGACCACAAATTTGTCTATTTCTCCAATGAAGGTGATGTCCATGGCTCATTGGAAGGTTGCTCTTGATTTCATCAATCCAAAGGTCATTTTGGCATACATGAATATGCCCCAAGGAGTGGTGAAGGTTGTCTTTTCTCCATCTTCAGGGAGGACAGAGATCTGATTGTATCCAAAAATGCCATAAATCATGGAGATCATGGATGCACCTGTCACCCTCTACAATATGTGTTCCATCTTTGGAAAAGGGTAACTGTCCTTCTTAGAGCTTTCGTTCAGATTCCTAAAATCAATAGAGTCTAATTTCTCCCACCATTTTTCCCTATTGGAACCAAGTTGGCCACCCATTAAGGATATCTCAAAGGTACAATGGTTTGGGTGTCCAACAACTTATTTACCTCCCTTTCCATAATAGGAAACAACATAGGATTTATTTGTATTAACTTTTGCCTAAATGGTTTGGCCTCCTCTTTCAATGGGATCTTATGCTCAATGATGGTCGTGTCGTATGTTCTTAGGTCTTCATAGGTCCAAGAAAACACATTAGAAAATTCTTTTAATATCTCAGTATACTCGGCTCTCTACTCCCTTGGTAGGCTTCAGGACAACTTGACGAACTTTGGATCCTCCTTTGTACCAATATTGCGTTCAGCTACATCAACATCCTTAGTTGGGCCTTTAAAATTTACTTCCACATCGTTCCCATCGAACAATCTTTCTAAAGGAACTAGTCCTTTTGGAATGTGGTTTCTAGGAAGATGAACAATATGGTGATTATCAATTTTAATTAAACATACATTAGCGTGGGGGTCACCTTTGAAATAATGATCCTGATCAATGTGTAATGTAGAGAACTCATCAACAGACTCAAGAAATTTTCTGATCTCAAGATCATCCTCGAACACCTTCCAATGCTTGATATTGTTAGATATAGAGGGTCTATATCTTACCTTAACCTCATACCTGATCTTAGGTGGCAGTGGGATTTTGAAATGGCTCATTGAGATAGCCAAAGAATCATCCATAGTATTCTCTTCTCTTGGAATAAATGAAATGTTGAAAGATAAGAAGAAATTGTCAATTAGGTTCCACACCTCATTTTTGTAAGTCTTAAGCCTAGGGTGCTTAGATTGGTACATATTTTTAACTTGATGAACAATTAGTTCAACATCTTCAAATACTTCTATCTCTTCAATCCCTATGTCTTTCGCAGTCCTTAAACCCAAAACAAGAGCCTCATACTTTGCCACATTGTTGGTAGCTTCAAATTATAGTTTATAGGACAAAGGTATAGCCTCTTGACAAGTTGACACAAAAAACACTCTATCATGAGCCACTTCCTTAGAAGAGGCTCCGTCGAAGAACATCTTCCACACAGAAGTAGTTGGGGGAGGCATTTCACTAAAAGAAATGGGTTGCTTTTTTATTTCAAGAGGATATTCAGAAGCATCTGTGACCTACAATATGTTGGATCATAAGTCAATGTTCAAAGAAAAAATAGGATAGTTGATAGGGTTTGCTTCATCACTGATGAGGTACGTGAGTTGTGCTTCCCTGTAAAGTCTCCATTGTTCACCCCCGAACACAAGAATGGTGGTGTATGAAAGGTCCATATGGAAGGTTCCCCCCAGTCTCTTTATCCAAGATGTAGATAGGATCATTCCAAACTTAGGGGTAACATCAACCACTACGATATCGATTACTATGCTCTTCATCGATAACTGGAACTAGGACACAACTAGGTCTTTGATAACCCTAAGGCACTTCACTTTCTTGGAATTGAAATAATATAGGTCATGGTAGGTTTTTGTGACTTCCAACATGAGTTATTCCATGACAATCCTAGGGATAAGATTGTGATATGCCCCTAAATCCATCAAGAATTTATGCAACACCTTATCATGGATGTTTAATGAAGTTTAGAAGGGAGGGGAGGAATCATCTCTATCTTCTACCAAAGGTCCTAATATGACAAAAAAAATTTCATCTTGAAAATTGATTGAGTCTCTGGAGTGACACGTAGGTTTAGACTACACTAGTTTAAAGAGGCTTCTTTTTAAATCTTCAATATTGACCAGTTTATAAAGGGGTACAAATATTCTAATATTTTGAATTTCATGGTCAAAATTGAAAAAGGGAGGGGGCTTCAGAATTTCCTTCACTTTCAGGACAGGACATTTGACCACTGGTGGGCGTTTGGGTACCTCCTTTTATTTGTTTCTATCTTCCACATCTTTAGCAGGCTTCTCTGCTCTGGTAGGCTGATCAAGAACATCAAGCTTTTCTTCTTTCCTTTTGGACCTAAGGATATATTTGTTTGGGTTCCTAATGGTATTTTCCCCTTTGCTCAACTAATTTAATTGACTATCCATGAGAGACTCTTCATATTTAGTTTGGGTTAAATGAGGAAATGAGGAGGTGTCCCTAAGACAATGAATTTTAGGGTCAAGCTATTCCTCCTCTTCTTCTTCCGTAACCACGTTATTTTGGAGAGGAGCTTCGATTTTCTATTCATCTCTATCCCTGCTTCTCTAATATCTTTGGATGGTCTGAGGGGAATTAGTAGATTTCCTAAAGTTACCTCTATTATCAGTATTTGGGGGATTCCTATAGCTCTAATTTCCTTCCAATTCGACCCTGTCCATTCTAGCAGAAAGAGAATTTACCAGTTTGGTTACTTCATCCATTTGAGGGGGGGAAACAAAATAGCTAGAAGTTGAACCTTCAGACTTACCTATTCTTTTGTCCATATCAACCTTACTCTCAATCTTATCAACTTCCACTATATTAGATTCTACTTCAATGGCTGCATCTTTCATATGAGACAAGCAGGTAGCTCTTATTTCTCTCAACAGGAGGCAAAAATCAGGGTCGAAAACACTAACATAAGTCATTTTGGTAGAAGTTTCTATGGGTTTAACTTCAATGATAATATTTTTATACATCTTATTAAATCTCTTCGATAATTCTGAAATAGATTCCCCTTCTTCTCTTTTAAGTGCCTTGAATTTTGTAATGTAATAAAGGAGATCTTTTTTATTTCCCCAATTTCTTAAGAATGAATCATCCAAAGCGTCAATCCTGTCAATATATCTAGGAGTAAATTCCTTAAACCAATCCCTAGAATCACCATCCAGGCTCAGTAAAAATACTCTCATCCACACAACTTCATTTTTTATGGCCTGAATTTCTGCAAATCTATAAAAGGATGGAAGGTTCTCTTCTACAATCACATCTCCCTCTCCTGTGAACTGGGATATGCACTTAAGGTAGTCTGTAGCTGGGAGAGAATTCATAGGATAAGGTAAATCTAGAGGGGCATATCTAGAAACCAATATCTTAGTCATCCTATTCCTAGGATGATTAGCACCTACCATTTGGACATGAGCTAGAGGATAAGTAGGTGGAGATGGAGTTCAGGCATGGGATATTGGAGGTGTTCTTCTAGGAAAAAAGGGAAACAACTAAGGATCTGGAGAAAAGGCCTCAGGGCTCGAGAGAATAGAGGTTTCCTGCTCTGTAAAAGAAACAACTTTAATAGGAGGAGGAGTGGTGAAACTGGGCGAGGGGAAATCAACAGGAAAACTCCCAAAATTTAAACTTCTAGGAGCTCCAACAGATGGTGTAATTGGAAATTGAGAAACAACTACTGGAGTTTCTATAGGAGAATAATGAAAGTTACCAGAATCACCTAGTTCAACAGTTAAAGTACCCTCCTAAAGGTTCCTTTGTCTTCTGATAATTTTCTCTGGATCAACCTCAGTTTTCACTAAAGGCATCTATGGAGTAGACCTTGTGTTTCTGCCTCTGGAAGCCATAGATGAAACCGTGGAGTCATAACAGTGGAGTCTCCAAGTGCACAGTTGCAATATTCAATGTTCTGAGTTTTGATGCACCTTCAGAACCAGTAAGCCTTTTCGTTCAATCCTAGGGAAAATATTCAATTCGTTGTCGACGATGATGCCATAAATGTTAGCACTAGAAGTCACCTATGGATTGTCTCGAAGGCAAGCCCAGTACCCATCATAACTTTATGTCATGGGTTGGTTTTTAAAGAGGTCAAATGGGTGCAGACTTGAGATGATATCATTTTAACTCAGAAAAAACTAGACTAACATCTACAAGAAATTGAGGTATGGAATCAACTTCAGTCAGTAATTTGGAGTAAGGGTGAGTAGAGGGAAGAATTTGGTGAGGAGAGTGTAGAGATATTCCATAGACACCAGGTCTTCCAACAACCCAAAGAGAAAAAACTTAAACACACGATCTTCTTGAATTCAAATCTCAAAGAAATTGAAAGGAATTATAACAACAATATGATCAAGAATTCATCATAATATAATCACAATAATTCATTTGAATCAGTCACTCATGAAATATTTAGTATCAGAGGGAAACAAGAGGGAGCAAGAAATTTGAATGTCATTAAATAAGAAATTTCAGACTACAACGCATAACCAGAGAACCAAAAGATTCATTTCAAACTTTACAATATGAGAGATTTTCTCTACCATCGGCCATATAAAAATATCAAAACAAAGTATTTATACTCAGAAAAGTTGCCACCACTAGTAGTGTGACCTAGAAACTACAATCAAATCCTTGCATCTGCATCTTCTCCTGTCAGTCTTCACTTTCATTCTTCTATCAGACGCAATCTCAGATCAGTATGGGATTTGCAGGAAAATTTTTTGACAGGGGAACTTTGGGCTGACAGTATGCCTCCATGGTCAGTTCTTCCATGATTTCCATTTATGTGGTGAAGCAAGGTTTCAATCACCTTCCTCCACTTCCATTAACTACTTTCATTAGGATCGAGATAGATTCTGACATCCATGAATGTTTTTGGAAATCCTCAATATTTCTTCCAATTGATCCCAACACCTCAAAACCACGCAGATATTTTCCTGCGACCATCATGGGCGCTTTCATACTTTGGTGTAACCCCTCCATAATTCCATGTGAACTTGATCCATGACCTGGGGCTCCCTTGTAAAATTTTGGGATTTCACATTTCAGGAGTTTTCACTCCATTCAATCTCAAAAATCCCTATGCTCGATCTTGCGAAATGGCCTATCCAGTTCAACGAGCAGACTCGCTTCGAATTTGACGACCAGGATCAGATCCTTGAACAACTTAATCCTCCCTCCACTTAATAGGCTCTTAGATTTTCTTTATGGCCCTGCTTTCCATATGACCCCAAGCTATGATCATGGGCCTAACTCCCAGGCACTTCATGATTTCGTGTTTCGTGAGTTCTCACTGTGTTCCATGCTGAAATACTTGAGTCACGAAATTGTGATCACTCATATCAGGTGACACGCATCCCCACTGGATCGGAGGGCCCATATGAATATCGACATTTCGAGACCTCAACATTTTAGGACTAGGGAAATCTTTTCACTCCTTACTTCGATTTCCCAAAACGACTTCCTCCGTGGTTTGGATATGGTGCCACGCGTCCCGCTGGATCAGATGGCTCCTGCTAATTTCGGGTTTTGGGGATTCAGATATTTTTCCAACAACTTCAACAACGTTCTGAACTCCTAATTCCCATGCTTATAATTTGTCGTTGACCTATGAACTTTGAAATGAAATTTCCTCCACCAAACTGAACTTTCTCGCTCACTTGATTCAAGTCCATATCAGACTGTTCTAAGTGTTTCACTTGTGCTTATGGATACAAATGCTATAAACAAATACTTGGATGACTAATTGAGGGCTCAAGAAGGAAAAATGATCAGTGACAGAGACAAGGAGAGAGAAGTGATCGACCTTAAAGAAAACAAAAAATATTAAGGCCGAGACTTCTTAGGTAATACAACCAAGGAAAAATAGTTTTCCCAAATAGATGAAGGTGAACAGATGAGAAATTTAAATCCGAAAGGAAAAACTTAATCTAGGGCCTGTGCAAAGGAGAGAGACGGGAAAAAATTACAGACTTGGGTAGAAACCATAAACCTGCAAGACCCTGACAAGTTTATGTGATAACAATAGTGATGTGGACCTATTCCTCGATGACACATGGCATTGAGGTGGACCTACCCTTGGGTGACACATGGATGTGATGTGTAAGGAATTCACAGGTTGATTGGGCAATGACTGGGCGATGATTGAACAATGACTAGGTGACCAAAATATTACCAAGACATGAATTTTTCTAATGTAAGAGATACAATAAGGCTTATGTAAGTTCCTTTATTTTTCACATGAATGAAAATGAGGGAATATTCATTATAAGCACTAATTCCTCACCCTCCACAACACATGTGGCATTAATAAAGGATAAATAAAATCAAGGGACACAATTTTCCCATGAACCAAATCAATGGTGGCTGAGTATCCATCTTCTAAAGCTCATAAATCTTGATTCAGACATCCATTTCGGGAAAACCATACTGTTAGCGCTTCCATTTATCTTTCCATTTAGAATTAGTTTCGATTCAAGTTATGATCCATGTGCCCAAACATGTGAAGTCAGGTACGTAACACCGTGAGGATGAAGTCAACAAATGGTCGGTTGGCACTTGGAAGTGGGAAAGGGTGTTAGATTGGGAAAATTGTATACGTGGTACAGGCATGTCTTTTCCCAGAAGGTTGAATCTCCTTAAGAATCCAGTTTCTACGTACCCCGGTCAAGTCAGGTGGTTAATAAAGGTCTTGTTGAAAAGTGCCAAAATTATCATAATTTCATCATGAAGGCCGAGGGAACAAAAAATTGCAGCGTCCGTATTATACATGCACAACAAACCGTATCACGTGCATTCCACATGTGGGGATTTTCCATGAACAACCCAAAGTTTGACTTGAAACATATAGTCTCCATAAATTCATTGGTTTCCAAGATGTTTTCCTCTCTTAGTCGATTCGTTATAAGTCTGAGATGCTTGACGTGCCCTCCAGTTGTAGAACAAAGCCTAATATCTTTTCACAGTTCCCCTTTGTCAATCCAGTTGGTTCAGAAACATTCCCTAGTTCATTAGTTAAAAACATTGTGTGTAGAGTATACATGGGTCGCACCATGTTGGCTTCCCAGAGAATAGGAAAGACAACGTGGAGCAACGGAACTGCAAGGTCCGAACCTCAAAGAGATTGGAATTATTTCGCACTTGGTGTGACCATTCCCAAAGACGTGGAAGAAACCATTCTTTCATTCACAGAAGATACCAGATCAAGTCGCAAAATAGATGAGATAGCAAAATTCATATAGAAGGGGGAGATGGAAAGAGCCTCCTCCTCCAAACAATAACCACCTTAGAGGAGGCCCAGGCTGAGAAAGAATGAGGAGATCATGAAGGCTAAAATTCCAGAAGGACCGGGCGTCGGGTTCGCAACTGGAGGACTACTCAGACAGGTCACACAGTTAGAACCTGCCAGGAAATCAAGTTGGGAATGCAGGATCAGAACAAGGAATGTGGACGTCGTGGGAACAAATGAGGAAACACCATATCAATAGTTAAAGAAATGAAAGTTGTCTATTGTTGAGTTCTATCAAGAAAACAAGGAATTAAAGAGACAATTAGCAACAAAGACCGCAGAAGCATTGGATACACAGAGTTGCAGAGGGAATGTGGCGTGGCTGAAAAGGAATCTCAAAGAAGTGTAGAACATTACTGTCCAGCTGTGAGAGGCACAAAGGTTGGTAGAGGAAAGGCACACTGAGCATCTCATGGACTGCAGAGCGACCGAGAAGGAAATGTGTGTGGCTCTTGCCAGTGAACAAAAAGAGAAAGTTTAATGGGTGACGTTTCTTATTCACGATAGTTTTGAGTGATACGTGTCCTCTAAAAAAACTTACCATTTTGATAATAGTCACAAGAATCGAACAGTTTTTTATTGTGCATAGGTCTCCAGTAAATAGGTGCATAATAGAAGACGAAGCCAACATTGCAGACAACAATTTTTTGACAGAAACCTATTCGCTATGATACCCAATCAAGAGATACGGTGACACATTTTTCCCTATGTTGGAGTCTGACCGACAATCAGACCCCATGGAAAACCTGAATTCATTCATTAACAGACAAGCATGATTGTTTCCTACTTTTGGATAGTGCCATACAAAGAGTCTATAGCGCATGTGGCATGGTTTTTTCTAGTTTAGGGTTAGCTGTTAGAAAGCAGAGCAACCAAAATGGTGCCCTAACTTATATATTTCATCTTTTCGATAAAAGTTGGGTTGGTTGGAAATTTTGACAAAATGACTATTATTGTATGTAATCTGAGTTCTAATTGAAATTTAATGCAAAGGTCCTATTATTTGATGAAAATATACTAGTTGTGATAGTTGGATGTATTTTGTCTCTTTCTTTGTGTATGTGTTTTCCTGTTACCTTTTATTTCATATTTCATACTGTCTATTTCAGAATGAATTTTCGAACATGTGGACTCATTGTACAATGCCCCTTGTTCACGCCACTTAGAGAAAATGTTTTCCTCTCAAGAGAAATCTGAATTCGTCCATAGCGATGCTCTTGAGTTGCTTCCTGTGTTTTTCTCCCGCCACACTTTACGGTTTACACTAAAGTTTGTTGCTCACCTAGCCTTTTCCTCTCAAATCCAATGCAAGGGGGATAAAAAAAACAAGGCAAGAAGAGTAAGGGGTATAAAAAACCAAATGATAATGCTGGCGAGGGCACTATAGAAAAGAGGAAGGCGAGGTATCCATGCAACCTGTGTGCGGAAGACCACCCAACCCACCTATGCCCTCGACTTGCATAGGCTCAGAAGTTTGTCACACAGCAACAACAAGCCGTGTTGACTAACCCCTTCCAGCATGGGAAAAATTTAACTCAAGCCTCTACAAGTGCCGAGGTGGGCAGCCAAGAAAACTGCCCTCCCCCAAACAATTCATCTTCCACGAAAGTATATATGGTGAAAAGTGATGCTTTCATAACGACTAGAGCGCACGACTATAGCAAACCAAGTGCCCCTGAGAAAGGAAAGGAAGCCAAGATCCCATCTCTTCCTCTACAGATCGAGAAGACATTGGGTGAAATAATGACACGCATTCCCAAGGGTGCATTTAAGAGGGCTTCTCACAATCCAAATGCAAGGGCCGCCCAAAACTACTCTGTGGTGGAAGATTTAACCCAAACCCCTTGTGCTATGTCTTCTTTGGAGGTCCTCCAAAGTTTCCCTGCTCAGAGGAAAGCCTTGTTGACTACTTTAGGCTCTACTGAGACTTGTAACCTGGGCACCATCATGTTAGATATGACTGACTTGAAACCTCATTTTCCTTACCATGTCACATTTCAGATAGTAGTGGCTCACCCCACGAAAACTTTTACATGAAATATCTTCCGCACGGTGGTAGAAGAGGGCGCTTCGACTTGCGTTATGTCGTTAGCATGCTGGAAAGCCATCGATCAACCTGAGTTGTCTCTGTCACCTACTCTCCTTACTGCGTTCGATGGTCGTTCTTTCTGACCATAGGGCATCATTCCTTCTTTCCCTGTGCAGTTAGGGGGGAAGACCGTGTGCGTCGAAGTAGAGGTAGTTGACACCCTCATTGACTACAATCTATTGTTAGGTCATAGTTGGACTTATGCAATGCAAGCGGTGGTCGCTACAGTTTTCCGAGTCTTATTGTTTCCACATGAAGGTCGGATAGTGACCATTGATCAGTTATCCTTCTCTCGACCTGAACCAGCTTTGGGGGAATCCACGGTTCCCATGGTTTATAATCCTCAAGCCGTTGTTGTTAACATAGGAGTTGGTTTGTGCCCATATTTGATGGGTACTTTCGATTACCCACCTTCTCATAGCGATGTCAAGTTTATATCGACTCACCACAAGGCTGAGATTTTTCACGTCTCGTCGTTCTGCACGACTTACTTTTAGGATCCATGGATTCTTCCATCCCCATCAGACACGATGGATGCGACGAGGCATGCAGGCATGTCTACGCCCTTGTCATCCGCTGAAGTAGTGTACTCTTTGGTTTAGCAAGCTTCAGCTACTCTTGATCCGATTCCCGCACAAGAGTTGGAACCACTCCTTGAGCCTATCTGGGCTCAGGATTCTTTTGCCAACATTGATTCATTAGATTTAGTCTTGCCTTATGACGAAGCAATAATCGAAGCAATGACTGGTCCGGACAAACCCTAGGAAGATCTTCATCACATATCATATTTCCTCCCAGAGTTACATCGAATCGAGGCAGGAGAATTCACTATCACCATGACGGGAGATCAGGCTTGTCCCATTAACCTCTTAGCTACACAGGATATTTATGCTGAGGGAAATATGGCAACTATCGTTACCATGATACCCATCAATATCTCTCGAAACCCCGACATCGTGGAAAATGTCTTCGTCAGAGCAGATTGCTCCTCCGAAGAGATTCAGATTTACACGGATCTTTTTAAAGAATTTCGCGATGTTTTTGCTTGGTCTTATGAGGAAATGCCAGGCATCGACCCACAAAGAGTCTATCATGAGCTAACTTTATTTTTTTTCAAGCTCACTTTGAGATCAGAAAGCAACATCTGGCGAGACTGCATTTATTCTTTTCGATCTCGTCCGGATTAACTGAGAAAAGTAACCCTCATGGAGTCTTCTTTAAGCCCTTTTCAGACTCCTTAAAGATGAAAAGATTGCCGAGTGACCTTGTTTCTTCACACTCGTTAAACTGGTCCAGAAGAACATTCCTTAAACGGGTCTCCTTTTAAGCCTTTTTTCAGACCCTTTAAACATGAAAATATTTTCGAGCGATCTTGTGACCCTTCACGCTCGTTAAACTGAAATTTGAAGTCACGTCTATCCGGCAGTAGTTTACCCCTTTTTCGGTCTGGATGGTCAACTGTACGAACAAAGGAATACTCTATTGAATTCTGATTCTTTAGAAGAGTATCCTCAGGTATAATTTTATTTCTTTTTAGGACCTGAGGGACTAAATTTACGAAAAGGAAACCCCCCTGGAGTCCATAGTTAAGCTCTTTTCAGACTCCCTAAAATTGAAAAGATTGTCGAGTAACCTTATTCTTTCACACTCGCTAAACGGTCCAGAAGAACATTCCTAACAGAGTCCATAGTTAAGCTTTTTTCAGACTCCTTAAAATTGAAAAAATCGTCGAGTGATCTTGTCCTTGTCACAATCGTTAAAATGGTTTTGAATTGACCTCTAGTCGGTACTAGTTTACCCCTTTTTCGAACCGACTAGACTATTGACGGAAAAGGTACCCCAATGGAGTTTCCTTTTATGCTTTTTGAGACTCTCTAAACATGAAAATCACCAAGCTTCCCTTCTCTGGGATCGTTAAACTTACATAGAAGGACGTTACCATTGTGTGTTCTATCAACCACACTTGCATCCTTTACCCATTAGCCTAGTAATAGTTTGCTTTTGCGTCTTGACACCTTTGGCCACTGGAGGATTTTTCCCAAGTATCATTTCCTAGAACATCAGTCTTGTCCTTGTGCCTTGAGATTGTATGTTTTCTATGCTCGTTCCTCCACTGTAACGTAATATTCCTTTATTCTTTTCAAAATACTCAAAAAGAACAAAAAAATCAAATATATCCCAAAAAGAGGATGGGAAAAGGATTTTCTTTATTGGCAGCATTATGAGTCACCCTTGGATAAAGCACATCTATCTGTTTGATTCATCAGACTTTGGGATGTAGTACGACCTTAGGAATCTTTTCTCACTATATTGAGTTGTGTCCTCCACCATTTGGTTACTCTTCCAAACATATGGAGAGTTTGTGTTGCCTCCTGCTTCGTAGACTTATGATTAACAGATATGTTACCCGAGTCTTATCACTTGTCGTGCTCTTGTCCAAGGGAAGTTTGTTACTTAGCCCGAGTTGACCACTCTTCAATATGTCTCTTGTCCTCATACCCGGCCATCCTGAACGTCCAATCAAGTCTTTGTTCGAAATCACTGAAGCCTTCAGTCCGATCATCAAGATTATCAAGTCCACAACTGACAAGCCGTCGAAGACCTCTGGGTAGTGCATTCGTACACTCATATTACACTCCTACCTGAGTTTAGAAGATTTTGAAGTTGTTGCTTGAGCTCTGAAGTACAACCATTAGGCCGAATCAACTTCTAAGAGATGGATACCTTTTATGTATATCTTTCTGATTTCGAGATGTAGCTCCGCTGTGTATTGTTCGCGGCTACTCTTTATAGTTATTTGACATGGATCTACAGTGTATTTGATTGGTAGCCATGGTTTTGATTTATCCCGAGCATGGGTATGCTTTCCTCGGTGAGACATTTGATATTTCTGCAGACAACACCTCCTGATTCCTGATTCCTGGGCTCACTCATTCAACATATCAGTACAGATTGGTGAAGAATTGGTAATGTATTCCGGCCATCATATGATCTTCTGACCTCACACACTAGGGGGCATCTGTTATAACCCTAAATTGCACTATCCATGCTTACCTGGCATCAGGTCAACTCATTTCCCTTCATTACCAAAGCCATGCTGAACAGACTCTTCAAAAAACTCCTAAATTAAGTAGCCCGTGCCCTAACCTATCACTGGGCGCGTTGGAACGTTGGTAGGCCTTATACTGCATGCGTTGGAACGCGAGCTGGCCCACTACAACCAGTGTTTACCTAACAAAGAAAAAAATCAGGAAAGTTGCCGACGGAACGAGAAGCTTTTGGTCAGTTAACTGGAACTCCCCGCCATGCATGGTCGAGAGTTCGTCTAAAACCCTAGCTCCTTCTAGCCTATAAAAGAAGGGGTAGGGGTACTATTCAAAAGAGGAAAATCATAGCAAAGAAACTTTGCCCAATTGCCGAATCCGTTTTTTCCCAACCCTTTAGCCTTTCATCGAGCTTTAGGAGAATTCAAGCAAAGCAGTTGGAGGACAAAGAAGAAGAGGAGCCCAGGATCAGGATCGAGGAATGGTGGCCGGTCTCTATAATCATTGTAAGTTGATTTATCTTGATATTAATGAAAAAGATACTTTTCTCGTCCCAAATACATGATTCTTATATGTGTTATTTGATTTATGTTTAATCTCTAACCCTCTAGTAGAACAATAGCATGCATGTGTAGCTTTGTCTTGATTGTAGGATTGCTTTTTGGAAGGAGCAGCAGAAGCAAGGGGATAAAGCTCAACGGAGGATCTACACCAACCATCGATAAAAGGGTTAGTTGGTTCTTCCCATGTTTGCCTGTGAAAAGGGGTTTTAGGTTGGGGTAGAAGGTTAAAAGTTATTTCTAAAAGGGTCATGATCTGCATGCAAGTTTAAAGCCCTAGCTTGCTAGTCCGTAGGGTAGAATAACCCCACAACAGGTGGGAGACAAAATTTGGTTGCATTTGCAGAAATAGCACCTTACAGAACCCCATTGCAAGCTTCACCCACTCTATTATGGGCCATACACCATAACCAAGGCTATGGGTGATCATTCTTTTGATCTCAACATTCCTCCTTTCCTTGACCTACACCGAGTGTTCAACGTGGATCTCCTTCAAGCTTATTTCCCGCCATTATTGGACACCTCAAAGGTAGCAGAACAACTGACACCAAAAAATCTCAACCCCAAATGCATACAACAGGAATCCAATGATCATATTTTGGAAAAACAACTCAAGTTCACTCTCCAGCAAAGGATCCATCTTTATCGAGTTGTCAAAGAAGGGCAACTCCTGCACCAAGGAAAGTGGCTCACCTGGGGCCAAATTTAGCAGAAATATCCTCATTTGATGGGAGCACTCAAACAAATGATGACCATTTCTTCATAAGGGGGTAGGATTGATTCAGATGGATGTCTATGGCCTCCCACCTATTTCAAATCCCTCATTTTGGCAGTTTTCTAGTTTGGCAGTTTTTTCCTAATTTTTGGGTCCCTGACTTCCAGGGCTGTTTTGAGGCCCTAAACATCGTTTTCAGGGCTCACCATAGCTATACTATAAATGAATTTATATTTTGACGGAAACATGTGTATTCCTTGGATAGACCTTTCCAACAGGTTATCATGTGCCTAAAACAAAGATCGTATGAAAAATTTATGACCTCGAGAAGTTGATGTACTAACTTACCCAAAGGGGGCCCACATGAATTTTGGGCGCTTCATCTCCTAGGGTTAGGTTTTTGGATGTCTAGGGTTCTTTACATTCCCATTTATTGTAAAAATGTCTTCAGAGCCTCATTGTAATAATCTTCTTGAGAATGAGCACGATTGTCACATCTCTTCTTATAGATAAGCTGCCACCATTCTAGTAAGCTTGTTTTCCACTACATTTTACAGTTTCAACTTATTTCCTTATTGAATAGAAACCAATTTTATTGTATATTTGTTATTCTATGTTAAGCATATTTCCATAATAATATGTATTCATTTTTTTATGCTCATAAAATCTAGATCAGTTCCGCTTCAAACACCACAACTACTTCCACTCCTACTCAAACCTCTGAGGTGAATGCGGTCTAGTCCACTTCATGTCATCAACTAGGAGGTAAGAATAAAAACAAAGATAAATCCAGGAAAATTTCTAAATAGAAGGATACTACAAATTCTATTGATACTCAACTGAATAGGAAGGATAGGTTTCCTTACATGATTTGTGAGGAATACCACTACATGAAATATTTCCCTCATCACAAGGAATTCTACCTCCCAACCGGTTCAACAACAACATCTGGTTTCACAAAATATTACCCTTGTGCAAGGGGTTAAGGCAGGTTATTACCACCATGGGGATGCTTCAACACGTTCCTATGAGGTGTACATGTTTAAGGAAGTTAATGTAATGACTCAAGAAAATACTTGTGACACTCCTCTAGGTGATCAAGATAATGGAAAGGTTATTGATCAACCCTCCACATCCACTCATCCTCCATCTTCCAATCATGTTCATATTGAGAAGCCAATTTATGATGCACTGTTGCGCTTACCCAAGAGTGAAATTCGAAAAGTGACATTTAATTCAAGTTCCCATGCTGCCCAAATCTACAATATCGTTGAAGATTTTGCATAAGCGTCTTGTGTTATGTTAGCCCTTGAATTTCTACTACACTATCCAAGTCAGTGCAAAAATCTGTTGATAGCCATTGGAGCCATGGATATAGAGGAATTGAATATGATTACATTTAATCTGGACTATTTTAAGGAGAGGCTCTCCCACCACTTAGCATTCCAAATTCAAATTTTGGTTGGTGGAAAGAACATCGATCACACTATTTTGGATGAGGGATCCTCCACCCGTGTCATGTTTTTTCCTCATTGGAGAGCCCTTTGTTCTTCTAAACTTACCTTGTATCCTAACATCCTCAAATCATTTGATGGATGTGGTTTCCAACCTCACAGACTCTTGTAATATTTCGCAATGATACTTAAGAGTAAAACTATTTTATTCAATATCGAAGTGGTCGATTTTCCCCTAGATTACAATTTGTTACTTGGTCATAGTTGGTTTTTTGTGATGATTGAAATCACATCTTCATTGTTTTGTATTTTACAATTTCTCCATCAAGAAAAAATTATTATTTTGACCAGCTTGACTATATAACTGCATATCTTCATAATTCTATAGTGAATAATATCCCTTTTCTCGGACAGTATAGTCTTGAGAGTGTAGGAGTAGGTATTCTTAAGGATTCCTCACTTATGGGGGGTTTTCCTTTTATTTCTCTTTCCACCCCACATGTTTTCATGTTAAATATGATTTTGACTCAGGTGCAACAATTCTTGGAATCATCTGATCCTTTGGTAGTACTTGGTATTTACGATCATAGTTATTTTCATGTGTCAATCTCATTAAAAAATGAAACAGATGCTTACGCACATAGTTCATTGTCTCTACCAAGCTCATTAAAAAATGAAACAAACCCCCCTCCATTAGAATCGAGTCTCACTCTAGATCGAATACTTGAACCTTATTTTCCTCCACCTAGTGAAAATATTCTTATTAGTAGCTAGACACCTAAATGAGGAAATAAGAAGATTCTATAGAGAAAATGATTTTTGGGGGTAGGTATCCATCCTTTAGAAATAATATTGGAGTGAAGAAAATAACTTCTACCACACAAGATAGGAGAAAAATACCTCTAGAGAGACATGTTTCTAGGAGTGATCCTCACTTGGGGTTCGTTTCGATCATAAGATAGTAGTCTTTTCTAGGACAAGCTTAGTATTTGTTCTTTCTCATGCTTGTAAATACATGAGAATAGGTTATCGAGCTCAGGCCTTGTTCTTTCTCATGCTCGTTAATACATGATAATAGGTTATCGATTATAATTTTATCTCTTTTTATAACTCATAAAATCTATATGAAAATTGAACTCTTTGGAGTCTCCTTTAATCTCTTTTCAGACTCCCTAAACATGAAAAGATTGTTTAGTGAGCTTGTTTCCTTTCACACTCATTAAAAGGTTTGAAAGGGAATTTTTTGAGTGTTAGTTTATCTATTTTCCAGCCTCGTGAGACTAATTATGAAAACATAATACTCTAATCAAGCATGATCAAAAGAGTTCTCCCCTATATTGTTTTACACTTTTTTGGCATTGGGAGACTAAATTTACTAAAATGTCACTGATGGATTCATCTTTAAGTTCTTTTCAGACTCCCTAAACTTGAAAAACCATTGAGTTTAAATTCTTTTGGCTCATAAAACTATGCACTGAAGGACCTATGTCAGTCCAATATCTAGGACCCATATGATACCAAACCCTTACTTCTTCAGGTTCGTTAAACATGTGAACATGAAATTACTGAAGGTGACTTATATAGAACATTTGTTATTCTTCTCAAGCTCATTAAAAAAAAAAGAGGTACTCGTCAATCATGGTGGGGGAAAATTTGAAGGAAGTGGGTCAAGGTTTTTCGAATCCTTTATGGAAAGTATTGTCTCCCTTGAACATGGCACTTGTTTGTGTCTCGTCTTACCGTTGGGTAATATGCTTGTCTCTAAGTGATACCAATTCCATGTGTCACCATACTTTTTTGTTTCAGTCAAAGAGTGCTCTTATAATCATCACATTATGTTCTTGGTACTCATTAATTAAATTCTTCCAAGTCATTTTCCATACCTCATCGTGTTCAAGAGAAGTTTCACTTCCAACCATCCATCTGCAGTATTACCAGTTTCCATTTCCCATGTCATTCCATAATCATTTTATCCACCATCTTACATCACTTTCGTGTGTTTTCTTCATGTCGATGATGGGGGTCACATCATGTCCCTCCTTCGACAAGTATTTTCCACTCGACTTCAACACGTTATCCAAGAATAAGACTTAGAAACCAATTAGTATCTTGGGACCTGCATGCCTCAATGGTATACCTCCTCACTTTCAATGGTATTTTTCCACCATTGACCTTTGATAAGATGATTCCATGAATGTTTGACCTCAAATAATTTGTTCACATTCGCTAGAATGTACTAAAGGTACCTTGGAAATCATTATCATCAGTGATGATTTCCCTCGTTCTTGTTAACAATATACCTCAATGACCGATAGTAAAGTTGTTTCTACCATGTTTGAAATCCAATCATTTATTCACATGGCTAGATTTGTATCGTTTCGGGATCAGGACGAAGGCCCTGGGTTAGGCACTCAGTCTATTATGT
>JZKD02S2129627.1:376194-394042 GCA_000966675.3 Picea glauca
CTCTCATTCAAGGGGATCACCATAGTGGTTAGAGGGAAATATGGGATCTTCCATCTTTTACTCAGGGCTAGATCCGAAAGGATGAGGTTTTTTCGGTTGACTCCTATACTATGGATGTATATTAGGATCAAGTATGAAATTAATGAGCCACATCTTCAACCATCTCCCTCATTATCTCATGGTGGTTAATCCTTTGAAGCCTATATAATGAAGGTATTTCCAAGGTGAAGGGATGAAGAATTCAGATGTCAAACCTTTGATCCTGGGAGAAGAACCAACATTTTTATTTCAAGGCTTTCATGCAAGGGATAGATGAGGAGATCTTGAAGAAGTTACTTCATTGTCAAGCATGATTTTCAATTTCCTCTTGTTGGCTTTCCAGTTAATGTAAACTTGTCTTATTCCCTTCAAGTTCATGTGTTGTACATCTACATTTTCTTTTCTAGTGTCATTTCAATATTCATATATAGATCTTTCTTATCTAATCATATAGAGTAGGAGGAATATTTCCTTTTTTGGTCTTTGTAGGACTTCATTTGCATTAAGGATCTTGGAGATCCCAGGGTTTGGAGAAGTGAGGATGAACATCGCAATAAGGTAAGCCACATTATTATTCTCTCTTGCTTGATTGATTGAGTTAGATTTAAAGGGAACGTAGCAACCACTTGTTATCTTCTATATTTGGACCAAAGAAGGGGTCTTGGTCCAAATGAATATTAGCTTGTCCATAGGGTAAGGTTTTTCAAACACCATCAAAGAGATGCATACAACTTAGGGAAGGATAGACCTAAGGACAAGACCAAACTTGTTATATGAGAAGAAATAAATACTACAATGGGGAAACTGACCACTCTAAGAGGTTAAGCAAATTTCGTTTGAAATCCACGTTATTCCCAAGGAAAATCAAGGATTTCAGATTCAATTGACCATGTTTTTTTTTTTTAAAGTAAACATGTAATTCAATACCCCACTCATTCCTATACAATAAAATTAGTATATAATGTTATGTTAAATACTATTGTTATTATATTAACTTGTTGAGAAGAGTACTGGTTTTTGGTAGATTGCAAAAAAATAATGAAATTGACATGCCACCATAGTATATAGGTTTATTATTAATTTTGGATCCCATTCCATGTCTTCCAAGAATCCAGAGAAAATTTTAGGGGGTAAATTTCCCCTATGGGATAATTTTTCATGTTTTTTTCCAACAAAAGATTCATTGATTTCCCTTTTTCTAGAATGATTTATCCAAATTCTATAGAATAAAAAGTTTTTACAATAAAATTTACAATTTTTTTAGAAACTTTATTAAATCCTTAGGAATTTGAATAGTTTTCCAAAAATATTTCCCAACATTTTATGGTTGACATTTTAATAAATGATAATATTTACAAAAGTTTCCACTCTTTAATATAAATATTAATCCCTAAAATTTTCATTACAATAATAAATTACCTTTTCCACAACTCATATTCTATTTAATTGTATTTTCTATATTAATTCTAGTTTTAATGATTCTTATAAAAAAATATTTATGTATCCCTTAGTTATCTTTATCACATGTAAAACAGTTTATCCATCTATACACTAGGTATTCAATAACCATCTTTTTCAAAGTTCAACCAATGAAAAAATATTATTTAATTTATTCTCATGTCTTCCATATATGAGTGATATTACTTATGGTTTAGTTTCCTTGATGTTGTGACATTTTCCAATCATCATAATTGTGTGTTGAGATATTTGTATGTATAATGAATATATTAGAATTACAAAGATATTCAAATTTAAGAAACATTTAATTCATAAAACTGCATTTTAATTTAGAATATTTGTAAGTATATTTCTGAGGATACTTGTACATTTAAACCAAAACATATCTTCGTACCCCCTTATCCTTAGAAATGTCCATTGTAAAAAAGTATCATTCCCTTTCAAATTGATGCATCTATATGTACCCTTTCAAACCATCATGCCCTGTTGAATGGTCACATATCTCCATATGTGACATATATTGGTGTCGGTTGACTCTATATTTTCATGGGGTGTATTGAGAGTTTGGGATAACCTCCCCATTGTGCCCCATGTTGCTAAGGTATAAGGGTCCACTCATTGTGCATGCATGCCCAATTTATCCTTCCCATGCTCTCCTGCAGCCCAAGTCCATGTCTTCTATCACAAGGTATGTGAGGTGCATTTCCCCTTGTCTATGCATGCCCAAACATAAGCCCAAGGTGACCCTTTGCACACCTATAATACTATCATGTTCCAAACATATCACATCCTCCTTACACTCATTAAACAAATCATCCTCTGGGCATGTCCAAGGAGCACGTGCATTCGATGTGTGTCGAAGGGTTTTAATTCCTCCTCCACTTAAAGTCTTTGCCAACCTCCATATTTTGTATTAATCCTGCAACTGTCACCAAAACAACCTTCCATTAGAAAGATATTCAAAATTTTCCCAAGTGTCATATTCCCTCAAGTCATTGTTCCATACACACTTTTGACTTCATTGTTTTCATGTCATGTACATTGTATCATCTCAAGTTTTGAACTAGTTGGGTGATTAGTCCAACTGTCACATGCATCCCTATTCATAGTCATAGTCATATTGATCTCATCCTTTTGAGAAATTTGAATTTACTCTTTTTTGTTTTCCTCGTAGTCATCTCATCCAATATCCTCGATATATTGAGTCATCGACTACATCCTCAACATTGCCACATCCTTTTGTATAGGAAAACTCCTACTAATTTTCTTGTGGGATTTATTCTCCACTCAACTCTAGTGACTCTTTGTACCAAGGTGAAGGAGTATGGATATCCTCACTACCACCTCCATCATCAACTTATAGGTTACAATCAATTGAACTTTATGTAAACCCACTACAAGGATAACAACTTGTAGTGGAGGTTTTTGTGGATGTTTTTAGCGTTACAAGGTTTGGAAAAAGAAAAAATCTTGTTGAGGCCACAACAACCCCCCTTTAATATTTCTTTTACAAACAAAAGGAAAGGCCCCCAACCTACTAAAATTTAAATTTAATTCCTAATTATCTACGATTTGCACCTGATGTTAATTATTTGTCTACCTTGAGGGGGTTGGGGGTTTGATATTAATTGATGGTTGTCTTTGAGGAGGTTTATTTTTGAGTATTTTTTGAATGGATAACTTAAATGAAAAAAACATATGCATTCAACATCCTCTTTCTTGCATGTTATTCTTAATTTATTCATCCTTATGCATTCATATATTGATCATGATCTTTAGTTTTGAACTCTTAGTGTGAGTGGAAATATTATTAATACTTTATATGAATTTGAGACTTGGTACATGTAGTTTGCATGAAAATTATATACAAAATTAGAGATCATGGATGATTATCTTTCAAAAAACCCAACACTCGTTCATAAGTTTGTTGAAAGAAGAAAATGCAATGTTTATGGTATAATTCCAAGTGTCTTCTTACTCACATAACTAACCTCATATTTTTTTTGATTGGAGGAGAAAGTTTGCATGGGTCACTTCCTTTACATGAGTGCTCTAGCCTTCAAATGCATCATGTAATCCCTTGATATAATTTCTCTTTCCTAGACTTCTCTCTATGCATATCTTGACTTTCCCTAGCCTCAACCAGATTTGTTATTTTTATCACCATTGCATTGATGATGCCAAAACCTTGATCTGTATCTAGAACCTTGATCATTACCAAGATATTCCTCATTCAAAAGTATATTCACCTTTTCTTATTGTTTCCCTGAGATTCAAATCTTACACAACTATTAGATCCACCTTTCCTATAGTTCTATCTCATGATTTCATTAGATTTACTCTATCAGGAATCCACATTCAGAGTGTTGTAACCCTTGATTTGTTTCTGGATAGGAGACTACGCCAAGGAATCCATCTTTATTTGATTGATTTTTTATTATGTTTGTATGTCCTAAAAAAAATGTTTTGTTGATTTAACTTAGGCTTTAATTATCAGTCTTTAATGCTCAGATATCAAGATCTGAGGGCACAATTTCTATGTTTCAAACAATTAAATATTTAATAAGTGAAAGAAGAGTTTAGAAGAGCAAAAATGAAAGTAAAATAATGTATCTTTCTTGATAAATATTATTTTACCTTTAAAGTAGAAGAAATTATTATAGAATGTGTATTTGGACTAAGAATATAAAATGAACAGAAATGAACAACTTGTTTCTATTCACAAGGCATGGTGAATTGGGCATAGATATACTCAATACCTATAGTATGTTTGAGAAATATATAAACTTTAATAATTCCTTTGCAGTTGTAACAGTAGTGGTTATACTAAATTATTACAATTATAATATCCTATACATTCAAGAAGAAACTATGGATATGGAGATAAGATAATGGACATGAATCACATGAATTGAGAAGTGGTAATGTAGAATCATTTAAAGAGTGCAAAATTTTATTAAAAGATGTAGTCTTTTCGTGAGGCAAAAATCTCCTCTACATCGAGTATTTCTTATAATTTTATACATCTCAAATCCTAACCACGTGTCATTATTCAATCCTAATTTACATAGTTTCAAATAAAAAGAGATATTTCACTACAAAAAATAGGAAGATATGGAAGACAATTGTTCAAATACCTAATTTTCTTTAGTTGTTTTAATGACTCATTCAATTAACAACTGGATGAGAAGCTTCTGAATTTCCCTTGATTGATAGTTGAAGGAATTCATTTGCATGTATGAGATATATAATTTAGTGTACTTCTCGTATGTAGGAGGGATTGATAATAGATTTTTTTATTTTCCACAACAAATTAAAATCATCTATGAGTAAGTCCGCAATAGTCTTCTCTCTTAAAATATCAACCATTCCTTTGAAATTTTCTTCACTTTCCGTGATCATGAACAATTTGTTTCTGTAATTTTCAAATGATATAAGATTCCCTTTGTCATCCCATGCTAAAGGAAATCCCATTTTCACCAAAATTTCAAACTTGTTGGTGAATGATACAATGTTTTTTTTCACCATTATGCATTTATTTTGAGCTTGTTGTATGAAGATTATTTTCGTAAAAATATTTTCAGCATCCATTACCATTGTGATTCTATATTTAACACATTTACTCTTTAATACTTCTTTGCAATTAGAGTTTAGGAAATTGATAATTCTGGTAGCAACATCAGGTCTCATTTCTAATTCTTAGAACAATTGTTTTTATATTTTGATCTGCTTCTTCTGTTAAAACGGCCTATTCATCAATTATTTTGAAGTAATCCATTTTTTTTCCAACTTCAACAATTAATTCATCCCAAATAAGATGTGTAGATCTTATTAGATAGGGTTTACCATATAACTTATTCTTCATTTTCTATATATCTATTAACAATTTTACTTTCAACTTAAGATGTTCTCTAATAATTTTATCTTTGTCCATGATTTCTTCATTTTATGTTGATATTATTTTCTTTAATTTTTCAATTTCAGTTGATTTTAGATTTAGGTTCGCAAATTCCTTTGATAATCCATATTTTGGGTATGCTGACTCTGTCATCTGTGAAGAAGAAGACCCTTTCTTTAGGATTTCAATTTGATTCTCACACATTTTCAGTTGGTGTCCCATTTGTCCCATTTTTTTAAGTTGTCCCTTTTATTTTTGTATTTCCTATAACTCTGGAGTTTTAACATTATCAATCCAAAAAATATTGAGCCTTTTCTTTAATTCCTAGATTTCTATGCCCTTTGTTTTCATCAAAGCTTTCACTGATGTTTCATCCTGTGGATTTTATTCTATATCTATTACCCATTATTCCATCCCTTCCATTCCCATCTGTTTATTCATGTTAGTTAATTTCTCATTCTTGAGTTGCTTTATGATCTTCTCATTTATGGTTTGTATCTTTTCAATTCAAACAGTGGCTATCATCACATATATGTTTAACATCTCTCCAATTTGTCTATGCATATCCATTTTATATAGTGGGTGAGTTGCATTAAGATCAATAGATATATTTGTAACCTTATTTTTCTCTTTTGGTTCTAACACTATTATATTCAATGTACCATCTTCAAAATCCACAACAAATAACATTATGGTCTAAGAAGCCTCTTGGTCAGATATTTTAGGAAGAATGGTTTTTTAAATCTTTGAACCCATTCTCCTGGTAGACATGAACTGATGAACAAGATCAAACTTCTTTGATTGATATGTATTCAAACATTATTTTCCATCACAACTTTATGAAGTCTAAGGATTTACTGATGATGAAACTTTGACAATTGCAACTGGCTCTCTTATCACTGGTTTTGATTTTTCTTGTGATATTTGCTCTTGATATTCTTCTTGTAATTCTATTTTATACTTTTTTGCTAACCTTTCTTTGAAATTGATTCTGTACTCTTTGTTTTGTATATCTTTTGAAATTTCTTATGGGTCTAGATTACTAGAAACTTTGAAGGTTTCTTTGGAAATCTTCCCTAGATTTGCAAAATATTATGCACATCTTCCCAGTTGTCTTGGTTTGACAACAACTCCAATTGTGATTTTTCATGTTGATGATAAGAAAAAAATCCATTTTTAATCCATTTTTAATAAATTATATCATGACAATGATATATCCATATCTCTCCTCACTGGAATCCCATGTTTTGGAGAATTTGTTTTGCTACCTGCAAAGTTGCTATAATATTAACAATAAAAGGACCTAACTTTGTTTTCAATTTAAAAATTTCCTTTTACTTTCTTGATAAAAAATAGATATAATGAGAGTGTAATATATATTTAATGAATTCCAATGCAAGGTTTCTAGGAGTCGATAAATAAGGTAAAAGGAAAGGTTGAATTTCAAAACGAAAAACTCTAATTCCTGTGTAAATTTTAAAATAATACTAGTTTCTTACTCTCCTGTCAGGACTCAGTTGTAATATTTTATTACAATTTGGAAAGACTCTAGGATACATATCATCATGCATAATATCATAAGAATTTGAAATTAACTTTTTAACATATTACGAGAATCCAACATTTCGATCATTTTTCTTAACCAGAGAAGTCCAGTGAATGATTGAAGCTTGATTACCAATTTCATATTCGATTTTCAATTCAAGGTGTGAAAAATTAACATCTTGGGAAAAAAAAAAGAAATGGAATAGGTAGAATTGATATCTAAAACCTCTCATACTTTCAAAATCTGACAAATGATGATGTATTTTATCAGCTAAAAATTGAGCATAGTTGAATTTTGTTAACGATTTTACTGTAGATGGAAAAATTGACATCATGCACCCTAAAACAAATTCATCAACAATTTGGTTGTCATCTTTCCCTAAAATTATAGATATCATTGAAATGATTTGTTTTGATATTTCAGGAAATAAGCTAGCTTTACGACCAACTTTTTCTGTAGGGATGTCAATATTTTTGCATAAATAAGATTGCAACAGAGTAACCCTATCTTGAGAATTTAAATATCTGAAGAATTTGGCTAATAAAATTTCATATAGAATTTCACTATTATGATTTAAGGGCCATCTTAACATATCAAAGATTGGTTGGGGATTTATCTGCATAAGAACAAACCCATCTTTAGAAATAATATCTCTCTTATAAGCAATGTAAGTTGAGGCTACCATAAAACAAATTCAATAAATTCATACTCTTGCGACACTAGATATCTTTCCAAATCATACTCCCAAGTGTGTAAATGATCAACTAAATCCATAAAATTTTGGATTGCTAGATGATGTATTTCAAATGAGTTAAACTCTAGAATTAGGTCAAAGACATCCTTTTCTCTGTCAACTAATTCTTCTTCTTCAACAATTAACGGTTTCTTAGATTTAGTTGACTTTGATGATTCCATTTAACAATGAAAAGATGGGAAAGCAAAGGATTTCAAATTACTTGGAAAATATTTTCTTCAAAATATACTTGAACCGAATTAATAGATTTTATTGGAAATTTGAACTGTGATACCGTCTTTAAAATCTCATAAAATAAGTATTAACCATTGAAAATTCCCTTTTAACCTTTAAGAATTAAACTTGAATATGTGTTAGTTTTTAATTGGTGAAGAATAATTAAATTTAAATATAAAAAGTCAACAAAATCTCACTTCACCTTTTTCCCTCTTGCTTACATCAACTTGACACACATCAATCCATCATTAATTTCAGGGGCATCCTGAGTGGTTATGTTGACCATGGGGGGTGGGGGGGAATTAATAATTGTGCGACATGTCATTGGAGTTGAAACCGTGGTTAAGTTTCATGCCCCATGCTTTTTGATTAACCATCGAGCATATGAGGGAGGAAAAAATGTATTATTGATCATTGATATAATTTTCGGTAGTGCGATAAGCCTGCAATGAAACATGCACTTTATTAACATACAAAATTACGATAAAATTTTATAATAAATGTAAGGTCTCTTCCAACAGATCCTTATAAAACATAAATTTAATTAGAGAAGTGTTATCCTGACATCTTTACAATTCCTTAGACAGTGTATAACCATTCATAACAAACATATAATTATTCAGCATAATTAAAATTTTTGAGCAGATCATAATAAATTACATAACACAACAAAATAATGAAAATACATACCTCTAAATGATGCTACTATTGTCCTCCAACTCTACCTGATGCGCTGCCCAAAACCGTCCAACCTCCCAGCCAGCTAGGAACATAGCCTCTCTGGCTCCCTAGCTCCAGGATTCCTGGCCCCCGAGCCCAAAACTCCCAGCATCAGGTGCCCCCCTTTAACAGTCCTACAACCAAATTCTCTAGCCAAAAACTAGTACTATAGTCTTCCAATCTCCCCAAAATAAAAATGGTCAATATAGTCTCTAATATCAAAATAATGCTCTCTCCCCCGCCCAAAGTCCACAAATTCCCCTCTCGAATGTTTTTCCCCCTCATATCCTCCTTTCCCCCATTTCTCATCCACCGCCTTCTCCCTTTATTAAGACTCACCCACCTTATCCCTCCATTCACTACCAACCACCTTATCCCCTTCTCCTTAATGGTTCTATCATTTGATACGTTAAGTTTTTATTTAATAAATTAAAATTTATTAAACTCAAATTCATTAACCAAATATTTAATGAGTTAATTAATTAATTAATTAATTAACTAATATACATTAAACAATTAATAATTCAGGACAATTAATTAATTAATTAATTAAACTTAATATACTTTAAACAATTATTTAACTATGACAATTAATTATTTAACTAGGGTTGTTAAATACACCCACCCTTTAGGAAACTTCATCCCGAAGTTTAAAGTATTTTATGATACAAGGGAAACAACACATGGTTCTCCCATTCATATCCAATAAAAAATGTTATCAGTAAGTAAGACAAGAAAACTCATACATACTAGTGTACATGTGCAAGAAATGCATGTGTAGCTAGTACATACAAGTCTTGTGCATATACTAATAACAATAACTATCACCTCTATATTAATTTCTGTAATCCAATCCATTCAACAAGACTATTCATTTTATAAAAGATAATAACCCAATAAAATGTTTGCGAAATCCTTTAATTACAATTATCTAGCTCAACAATGTTATTTATACAATTTTAGTTTAGTTTGGTAATTATGAATATTCATATATACACATTTTCTTTTCAGAAGGAAAAACAATAAATTCCACCATAAGGAAAATCTCCATACACTCTCAACTATTTCTACTCATCCTTCCTCCCTAACTTACTTCCATCTTCCATTCATATCCTTCCTCTGTTGGACTATCTTGGAGCATCAACTATATTGACCTAACTCTAAATAGAACCCATAAGCAGAAGTGTCACTATCTTGACCAATCTTCCCCAACAGGAAACTGGCAGTCACCATCACATGTCTAGGGGAGCGTGAGCTAACACTGTCCTCCCATGACTCTAGGTTTTAGAGGATACATGGTGGGAAATGCCTCCACCCCTCCTAACACGACTAGGTTCCACACCCTACAATGGAATATACAGTGCCACTGTGTTGTTGGGAGTTTTGTCATCGTTTATTTGGTTTTAGGCACTGTCACCACCTGAAATCCTGCACTGGTCCACATATCATAGCAGTATTCAAACCAATATAATTTTACATACAAAGATTCATACCATATTTTTTCTCGGTTGGTGGTCATGAAATCCACTTTTATTACCATTATGCCTTGGGTATTTCATAGCCCAATGACCTGCAGATTAGTCTATAACACAAAATCATACATATCTATGCATTATCATCATGTAATTGCATACAACCATAATTTCAATTACGTATCCGTGTACCAACAACTTTAACCTCAAATTTTTCAAGTTAGAAATATATCTCATAATACCCCATAATTCAATTAACGTCACCCATTCATAGAATTATCATTTACATAATAGATTCCATCATATCCAACATCATTCAAATAGAATTTAAACCTTCAAAGGATTCACATTCACATAGTATATCGCATCATATCCATCATCATCAATAACATTTAAACATTCATAGAATTTACATTTACATAGTAGATCACATTATATCCATCATCATCAATAACATTTAAACATTCATAAAATTTACATTCTCACAATATATTGCATCATATCCATCATTATTCAAATACATTTAAACATTCACAAGGTTCATATGTCTTAAAAGTTCAAATGTACCATTTAATAGTTTCACTGTGTATAGAAAATAAATGTGTTTAGGCCTCAAGTAATCCTAGCTATCTAAGTCAAAAGGTGGTGTTACATACACCCAACCTTAGAGAAACATAATCTCAAGTTGGTCAAAAATAGTGAGGGATAATCCCGTTGTAATGTCTCGGCATCCTCCCAAGTAGTAGATCCTGGACTATACTTGTCCCAGTGGACCTTAACTTGTTCTACCAGACGGTTCCTAAGTTGTCATAATCTACGGTCCAATATATGTAACAGTTCTACCGTAAGGGTTCCCACGTCCGATACTTGCAATTCCTTCCAATTTAGTTTATGTGATTAATCAACAACATAATGACATAGAACATATACATGAAAAACATTATGAGTTTTATGCAAGTGGGCTGGCATTATGAGATGATAGGCAATAGGTCCAATTTTCTCTTGAATTTTGAACAGTCCTATAAACCATGGTGACAACTTTGTCCCTTTCCCGAACCGAATGGTACTCTTATTAGGCTTGATATGAATGAAAACCTGATCTCCCACTTTATAACTTTGATCGGTCCTGTGTGCATCCACATAACTTTTCTGTCTATCATGTGCTTCTTTTAGTCTCTTCCTAACTTGAATCACTTGTTCCTCCATCTCTTGAATCAACTCTAGTCCAACTATTACTTGGTCTTCTAACCTCTCCCAACTCAACGAAGTTCTACATGGCCTTCCATACAAAGCTTCGTAGGGTGGCATTCTGATGGAGCTATGAAAACTTTTATTGTAGGAAAACTCTACCAAAGATAGGTACTTATCCCAGTGGGTTTGATTATCCATAACATACATCTTAAGCATGTCTTCCATAACCTGATTTACTCAGTTTGCCCATCATTTTCTGGATAATAAGCAGTGCTTAAGTTCAACTGAGTCCCCAACGCTGACTGCAAACTTGTCCAAAACCTAGAAGTGAATCTGGAGTCCCTATCTGAAATGATATTCTTAGGTATTCTGTGCAAATGGATAACCTCACTTACAAACACACATGCCACATCAGTGACATCATAAGTGTCTCTAACCTAAATAAAATGAGCACTCTTGGTTAACTTATCAACTATTACAAGAATGACATTGTGTCTATGAGATGTGAGTGACAATCCCACAACAAAATCCATAGAAATGACTTCCCACTTGGTCATAGGAACATCATGTGGTTGTAGGAGACTTGTCAGGTGATGGTAGTCATCTTTCACTTGTTGACACTCTAAGCACTTGGTGACGAAATGGACTATATTGTACTTCATGCCTACCCAGAAGAAGAGATTCCTCATATCTACGTACATTTTCTTCACACCTGGATGCACACAATAAAGTTCTCTATGGGCTTCCTTCAATATAATGCTTTGAATATCCCCACTTTCGAGGATGTACATCCTTCCTCGATATCTTAATAGTCCGTTTGATTCCAGACTATATCCTTCATACTTTGGATCTAATTACCTCCCACTCTAGAGGTTTGAAGTAACCTTTAAATACCAATTGTCCCCAAGGAGTTGCGTCAACACATGTTCCCTCATATTGACTTTTAAGGGTACCAAGGAGAAGAAACGTGGCCTCCTACTCAAGGCATCCACAACCACATTCTCTTTTTCTTTGATATATGAAATACCGAAATTGTACTCACTCATCAACTCACTCCATCGCCTTTACTTGGAATTTAGATTCCTTTAGTGAAGATATGTTTTAAACTTTGATGGTCTGTTTTGATATCGAAGTTTCTCCCTACTAGATAGTGCCTCCAAAGATTCAGAGCTAGCATTACAACTGCCAACTCTAAATCATGAGTAGCATAAATCGCCTCGTGTTTCTTCAACTTCCTTGACGCATAAGCTATCACTCCTCCATCTTGCATTAGCACGGCTCCCAACCCTTGCTTCAAGGCATTCGTGTAGACTGTGAAGTCCTTTTCCATATCTAACACTCATAGAATTGGAAGACTAGTTAGTAACCCCTTAATCTCGATGAATTCACTATCAAATTCTTCTGTCCATTCATACCTGACCCCCTTGCGCTGTAAAGTGTTGATGGGTTTCACTATCTTAGAGAATCCTTCCACAAATCTCCAATAATAACCTACTAGCCCCATGAAGCTCCTTACCTCATGAGCATTTTTCAGCACTGGCCATTCCATAATGGCCATTACCTTTTCTGGGTCCATGGAGATTCCTTCCCCGGAAATGATATGGCCTAAATAGTGAATTTTTTTCTGGAAGAATGAACACTTCGACAACTTCCCATACAATTTGTTCTCTCTAAGGCAAGACAACACCACTCGCAAGCATTCCTCATGTTCTCTTTCATTCTTGGAATAGATGAGGATATCATCTAGAAAGACTTGTACAAAGCAATCTAAGTACTTATGGAATACACCATTCATGAGGTTGATGAATATTGTAGGTGCATTGGTCAATCCTAAAGGTACTACAACAAAAAAATAATGCACAAACCAAGTTTGAAAGGAAGTTTTAGGAATATCGCCTTCCTTAATCCTTAATTGGTGATACCCTGATCGCAAATCAATCTTTGAGAATATCGTTTCTCCTTTCATCTGATCGAAGAGATCATCTATTCATGGCATTGGGTACCTATTTTTCACTATAGCATGGTTCAATTTCCTGTAATCTATGCATAGTCATAAGGAACCATAATTCTTCTTCACAAATATTACTGTTTCACCCCAAGGTGATACACCGGGCCTTATTAGCCCTAAGTCGAGTAGCTCTTCCAACTGCATTTCCATCTCACAAAGTTCTGGTGCTATCATCCTATACGAAGTCTTGGAAATTGGTTCTACACCAGGTTTTAGCTCAATAGTAAAATCAAGCTCCCTCTCAAGAGGTAACCCTGGAAACTCGTTCGGAAAAATATCTTTAAACTCTGGAAATACTGGGTACTGATCCAAGGAGGATCCTTTCCTTTCACTTACTGCTTCCACTACATAAAGTCGACACCCTTGCCTCATGCATCATTTAACCTTCGTAGTTGAGATAAAGCATAGAGACACCTTTCTCCCTACATTGTGGATCTCTACTGGCCTTCCTTCATCATCAACACAAAGCACCCTTTTTGCGAAACAGTCTGCCATAGCTCGATGAGATTCTAACTAGTCCATTCCAATGATTAGGTCATACATCCTAAGAGCAGTGACGTATACCTTCAAATTGGTAGTACACACTCCCAGGTATACTAGACAATTATCAATGCTAGGTCCTACCGCTTGTTTTTCCCCCGAAGCCATCTCGACTTGTTTAAATTCATCATGCTCGTAGGTTGCCAACCCACTCTTTTTTAATATAGATGGTGAAATGAAACTAGTTGTAGCACCAGAATCAAATAAAACTCTAACATTGATATGTTTTAGCATACCAAACAACTCCACCATTGTGGATTGATGTTCTGAATGGTGATTATTAACTATTGCATAAATCTGGTGGCTACCACTTGCTCTTCCCATCGAGGCCATTCCTTCTCTATGCACAAATCTTTTTTACAATTCTAGGTAGTCATGTTTGTAATGGGGTCCACCACATCCCCAACATGTAACCTGAGATTGAACTTGTGTACTGCTCTATGACAGTCTCTGAAATGATTTCTTTCCCCTGGAACCCTTGCCCCTACTAGCTACTCCCTGAGATGGTCGTGGACTTGCCTGTGTCATTGGTGATGAACGGGATACTGCACTCGCTGCCATTGAAATACCTATGGCGACTGTCCTTGGTGTGACTCTATTACCATATGGAGGTGGCCTTGAGCTCCCTCCCTTGGAAAATGTTCTAGGGACCTTCCCCATGAATCTAGGACGATGTAGAAAGGTCGACCTCATACCTCCATTTAAGTTCATGTGTTCCTCAGTATAACGTGCATTTTCTACTGCTTCTTCTACCGAAGACAGTTTCCACATCCACGCCATGGCCCTTATCTTAGGGTTTAACCCATATACAAAGTGTTCTTCCTATCGTTGATCATTATCCTTGTATGAAACATATTTGACCAATTCCATAAACTTGATCTCATATTCTTCTACGGTCTTGTTTCCCTGTACTAGAACATGAAATGATCCCACCTATTGTTCCTCATAGTAATTTGGTAGATATTTCCTTTGGAACCTCTACTCAAAAAGTTCCCAAGAGACGGTGTACGGGGTAAGGTGAAATTTTCTCTCTAGGTTGTCCCACCAGTTCAGGGCACTG
The DNA here is from genome assembly GCA_000966675.3 of Picea glauca. NCBI lineage: Eukaryota > Viridiplantae > Streptophyta > Pinopsida > Pinales > Pinaceae > Picea > Picea glauca. The sequence continues at coordinate 391,097 of JZKD02S2129627.1, forward strand.
ACTCTCAACTGAAAAATCATTGTCTTCGCCTTTGAAGTGGACACATAGTACCTTAAGGTGAAACACCTTATCATGCCTTCCAACCATGCCTCTGCACGTTCACTGGCATGACCCCCGAAAAAATCTAGAAGTTTGATATTTTGTAGTTCTCTAGTGATCTCTTCGGGTGGAGGCCCTCCCCCTAAATCCCTCGATGCTTCAGGGATACCCATTCTCGATGGTGGGGGATCCACTTCGGTCCCTACTGCCTGACGCCCCTTTAAAGTCTCATTTATGGCCTCCAAAGAGTGTAGAATGAGGGCTAATTGAGGCGATGGTGGTGGTGGTGATGGCAGTCTCTACATCGATGCCCCTCTACCTCGATTTCCTTGTGTCCTAACCATCCTGTATAATTGAATCTGCATCGATCGAAATTTTGTCAGGGTGAGTCTAGGAAAGTTCACATTTACGCAACTTAAACTAGAAAACTGGGTTAGGCGTAAGTTTTTTTTTAACTTGTCTGTAAACATATGTTACTCTCTTTAGGGGAAGTGGCTAGGTAAGGGTCGAAAGCATCTAAGCTTGGTGTCTTCACCTAAGAAAACTACTGACTCCCTCGCCTGGTAGCTACACTAGCATTGTACCACACTCGTCGATTCCTCTAACTTACTTTCCTAGTGCGCATGGAGCCCCCTCCCGCTTATCCTAGTCTAAATCTTTAAAATTTTCTTTAAAATTAGGTAAGGTGATCTTGAATATAATGTTGATTAATTATTTAAAAACTACTAACCTAGACTAAACTTTAACTTAAGTTTCAATAGTCTTAATCAACATATGTAATCCAATCCAAAATTTAATATTATTATTAGTATCCTTATCATGTACATATTAACATTTAATCACTTAATTAATTACTCATATTATTAATCACCTATTAACATTAATTAATACTAGGTACCTTACTTTAATCAATCACTTAATTAAGTGAAATAATTCAATTAAAAATTGTAAACCCATTTAAAACCAATACATTTTCCATTTAGTTAAATTTAAAACAATTAAGCTTTTAAATTAAAAATAAAAAATTAAAATTAAAATAAATTTGAAACAATTGGGCTTTAAATATAAAAATTTAAAACAAATTAACATAAATAAATATTTAAAACAATAATAATAATAAAATTTTACAAATTTAAGAATTAAAATAAATTAAAATAAATATTTAAATTAAAACAAATAAAAAATAAATAAATTTTGAAATGGGCATCGTGGGTCCTCGCATGAGGCCCACGTGCCCCCTCCCTCTTTTACAACTTTTCCATGCCAAATAAAATAAAATAATAAAAAAAACAACTACTGAAACCCTAACCCCAACTTACTCATGTATTTTCCCTAATCTTGTCGCTTCGCCCATGGTCTTTCGCTCATGGATTCCCTTGTTGGGCATCTGATGGCTCACATCTTGGGTGCTAGTGACGGTGGATACCAGGTGCTTTCACTGGGGTATACACATCCATTACAAGGAACACCACGAGTTTGATAGCACACAATCACCCGTGTTGAGGTCCCAGATTGAGAGGCCTTTTACTCAGAAGCCAAGCAGAGATGGCGGCAGTGGGTGACCACGCGAATTCAGAGACTCCCTCGCTATTCTCATGGGGTTTCCACTTGAATGCAGAGGTAGAGTTGGTCTAAGGAACAATCAATGGATGCGTAGTGCACCCCTATTGGGTCTCCCTTGTGAGCTCCTCCTTTATCAAGGTTTAGTGCTTGTGCACTATGCTATGACTTGTAATATATGTTTTCTTAATCTGATAATATGTGGGTTGTGTATGGGAGGTGACCTAGCCAGATCAGGAGGAGTTCTGAAAAAAAATTGATGAGTGAGTACGTAGTGATAAACGTCTTTCACAGGGCCGATGTATGTATTTTGTAGGCTGGTGAAGTAGCATAGGGTTAAGCACTTCAGTTGTGGAGGGAAAGCCAATCCATTTGTGTATAAGGTCATAATTACTGGAAAAACAAATTTTCTTTGGAGTTGATCTTTATGTCATCATTAGAATATTTTCTTTAAATTTCTTCGATGGATGGCTTGACTTTCCATCGAGGATCCTTTTCTTTTAGCTAGGTTTTTGTTGCAAGTTGTTTTTTTTTGTTTCTTTTAATATATATTTTTTTTTGCCGTCAATCTTGAGTTAGAGGGATAATTCTTCTCTAAGTTTGTTAATTGTTGACGCAGTATTCAGTATTTTTTTTTTTTTGTTGATACCATTGTGCTTCACATCTACAATGTGACGAACAATGCATATGTTTGAAGGATACAATCGGTGTCAGGGAATCTTCCACAATGATGTTGAGATTTATGGTGAGGAATGGTCTTTTGGATTTTGTGAGAATAGAACTGGGGTTTTCAGCTGTCCTCCTAAATAGAATCCTAAGTATACTTATCGCGAAAGCATACTCCTTGCATGCTTGCATCTTTCAGCTACTAAGGTGACTCATATTTTGATAGAACTTAGCAAAGAATGACTTGGTTATGCCTATGATTTGTTCTCAAAGAACTGCAATCATTTTTGTGATTCCTTTTTGTGAGAGAAAAAAAAAACTCGGAGTACAAAAACTTCTAGGTAAGGAGGTATTTGGTGTTGGGGATGTAGGTTTGACACATTGAGAAATGTAAAATCCCCCTGTGGGATCGTTCTCCATGTGGCTTGGCGCCTTGGGTGCTTGGCTTGGTGCGTTGTATTGTTGTTGGGTGGGTAGATGATAGCTTGTAGACATGATGCATTGTCTTGGTGCTTGGTCTGGGCGCTAGGCTATGAATCTTTTTACATACTTATTTATGTATAATTGTTTTTTAAATAAATGTTTTATATATATATATATATATGTTTATTTATATACTAATATTTATAGGCTCTGTTTAGAAGTTCAAGGGTAAAGCAGAATTGATATGTATATATATAT
>JZKD02S2129627.1:408099-420828 GCA_000966675.3 Picea glauca
TTTTCATTTTGAATCATCTTGTACTTGAACATTTAAGTGGGGTAAAAGGAGGTTTCCCCCTCGAAGAGGCTTATTATCTGAAATTATCTCTATTTCAAGGCGTTGATTACTTTTCCTAAGGTTTTTCCATGCTATATTGATTTTTGGTTCTTAACACAATATCTCGATCGGTATTATATTATGATGATTTTCCAACCTTAACTAATTAGTTGATAAAAATATCTTTGGTTTCCATATCATTTCCCACGTCTATCTTGGCAGAACCTTTACATTTGATCCTAAGTCCAATATGACATTATCCATGTTATACTCTTCTACTCGTGCACTCAATCTAAATTCTTTGTTTTTCCTCTTCTTTCATAATACTTTGTTTACTGATCTATGTTTCATAGGTACTTATCTGTCTTGGGTTCACTGATCGATCATCCCACATAGTGTGTTCAATGTTATTTCACCCTTCACCAATTATAAACAACTCTATAGAAAACATTTCAAAGTGTTTACATTCTCGACTAAATTTTATGGAATGGTGTGATCATACTCTTATGACATATCATATACTATTGTTGTATTTGGCATTGATTCTATCCATTCCATTCCTAATATCACATTCTTTTATTGTTGATATGTATGTTTCTATTTCTTTGGATTAAATGTTGGTGTAGGGTTAATTGATTTCCTTATCCATTGCTCGGTCCCCTTTCCATTTTCCATCACATGTGCTCCAGTACCCATTCCTCCACGCGTAATGGTTTTTATTATGGTTTGATCATCATGCTCCTCGACTACTATCATCTGTAGGTTGTGATTCTGGTTCTGATTATTGTTCAATTCCTTCTTGCATGCCATTTTGTTATCAATCGAAGGAAGTCTTTTGTCGCATGGTCTAGTTCTCTACAGTACCTGCATGTCATGTGAGGATTCAAGCGGTCTCTTACTAAATGTCATGGTTGATTACAATTATAACAAATTATTGGTCCTCTTCCTCCTCTTCCAAATCCTCCACCTCCTAGACTACTAAATCCTGCTCATCCACCGTGATTAAATCCTCTTAGAGTATCGTATTGTGGAACCCCTCCTTCTACTATTGTAGTTTCTTCTGGGATTCATCATGCATCTAAAGAGTGCTCTCTCATCAGGTCGAATGCATGACAATATTTCTCATCGTGTCCTACAAACTTGCAAAATTTATAGAAAAAATTCTTGGGCGTACTTTGGTATTTTTGCAATAATGGAAAAGTAGTCAGATGATGTCCCCATGTATTTCATATTTCACAATACCCCACATCTCATGCTAATGGGTTTGGTTCTCTTGTATCCATATATTGTGCAAATGTTTTGCACTCATCTTTATGATGGAATTATTTCTTACATGTAATACACCAAACTTTTTCACACTTTTTGTTTTCCTTTGTTATCTTTGACAATTGAATCCTTAGAAAAACTAATTTTGATTGAACCTGTGTCATTCATGCGCCATCTCCTATAGGATATTCTTTTAAGTTCATCACAATTTATAATGCTTTTGGTTGCAACGTGACCTTATGTAGTGTCAAAGGACAACAAATGCGTGACAAAAAACCTGCAATAAACCATTCTCGATGTTGTTCATCGGGATTTCAGAATCATAATATACCCATTACATCTTTAAATATTTGATCATAATCCCAGATTGTCTCATTTTGTACATGATTAATTTATTTCAGCTCTATGATATACTGTGACTCAAATTTCGTCTTCCGAAATTCTTTTATTAAATCATGTCCAATTCCTGCCAACTCCTTGATTGTCTCGTTGGTGTAGTAGTTTGATACTTCATGTACCATAATAGTGCATGAACTTTGAATGTCCTGGTTAACTATTAAATATGTGTTTCCTCGTCTTAGACATTATTCATAGTCCATATTGTATCGCATACAAACAAATGGTTCTCAAGGTCTTCTGACCCTACTCCTTGGAATTTAGGCATTTTTAAGGTATTATCTATTCCTCCCATAGTATTTTTTGTAGTATTTACCTTCAATGATGCTGAACGACTCTAATTTATTGTTCTACTTTCGCTATTTTGATTAGTGTTCTGACTTCCTCCACTAACTACAATTTCTCTTGACAAAGTTTTGGTTTCTACTTCAAATTTTGGTGATACACATGGGGTCATGAGTTCGACATAGATTCCTATCTGAGATGGAATTCTTTATTTTGCTGGATTGTACTAAGGATTATTTTCTTTATCTTTCCTTTCTCTGTGTGATGTGATATGAAGTATTTTGCAAGGGTCACTTTTCTCAAGCACTATATGCTTCTCTTATCTCCCAGTAAAATATCCTTCTTACTATATCGAAACCTTTTCCCATAGTGAAATACTCCAATATTTTCATCTAATTCAATGTCTTCCTCTCTTGACATATTCATTCCATATGTTTCTCATTCATCTGTTTCATCTCATTCCACTTTTATACCATCCTATGGTCATCCCCTAGTCTTTTATGTGCATGAAGGTGCCTTGTAGTCAGATTCCATCTTCATGACATTCTTATCGCACAACAACATATTTTTCTAGGTAGACAATGCACTCAAATATATTCCACCCAGAACCTGGAAGAATTCCTTCTCTGCGACACTATAAGACTCGGTACAATCTATTGAAAACTCTATAATGTAACCCCCCAATACACTATTCAACCAAAAATCAATTGTGTGAGAAAATTTATTACTTATCATATTCAACTATCTGATCAGTTCAGGATTCTAGTTTCTTAGGGATTCAACTTGATATATACCAACATTATCCACTATCCTTTCTAACCATTCAGTTAAAATTATTGAAAACTCATTAATAATATTTCATGTAAATCTATGAATACACACCTTTGCAACCATTGTTCATCATTGAACCATGGGTTCCTATTATATTCTCGGGAAAAGTATCATTTCTTCCTCTCTATCCATTCTATGATACATTCCTTGTTCGAACTCCAAAACATTCCCCTCAAATATAGATCCCAGTCCCAACAATAGAACCATTTGTTGGCACGCAGTGGGTAGGCCCATGTTTAATCATCAAAATACCAACAAAACTTTTAGACACTGGCTCTTTCGACATGACCTACAAGTAAGTGAAGTCTCACCTGAGGAATCTAAAGGGTATGAAAGAGATGAGTTTCTACAGTGATGAGGGGAGTTGAGGCATTCAACATGTTCTTCCTAACCATCTACTCATGTGTGCAATTTCAATTAGTTAACAATTACTTTCCATGTGGCATACCCTGTGCGAAAATACTCTAATTGGAATTCATTCATTTACTCGTTACTTCAGTGTGTGACATTATAACATCATATATGAATAACACATTCATCATACATAAAAAAATTATCATCATTGCAAAGTAACAATAAACATCATAACATGCAAAAACAAAACACATCATGACACAAGGGTTTAATGCGGTTCACCCAACTCAGGATACATCCACAATGGTTGGCTTCTTATATTAGTCATTTATAATCTTCTACAACTATTCATTGCACTACAAAATATGCAATGGTAACATTACCCAAACCTTCCTAGCCACTCTATTGTAATGGGAGCTTGAATCCTCAATCATACCTCAAAGTTTCTTCCTTAAATGAAGAACTCAAAATAACTTCACACCATCACCACTCAACTCTCGTAAGTCCTTATACCCAAAAAACCTTTACATACTTATACATAAAATTAGGGCTAAGCATGTTATAATGTGGACAAAATGTCCCAAAATCCTAACTAATTTTCGTCTTTTGCATGCATACTCTCAAACATACTTCAACTACTCTCCGAGAATGATTCTCCTTAGAAAAAATGTCACTTGATCCATTCTTGCGTGATTCCCAAGAATTATCAAAAATTATCCAAAATGCCTATCCAACACCTTTGCTACAAGATTTTATCCTTGTACTGACCTCTCAGTTCTAGACAAGCTCTTTCCTTTTGCCCCAAACTATGGATTTTTTTTCCTTACCCATGATACTGATCAGTCCATCATGGTGCGACTTAGTGCCTAATCACTTCATTGATTTTTTGTTGTGACACCTCTCCTTAAGGAATCCAAGATTGTATTTCCTAACCCTCGATAATACATCTCCATATTGACTATTTTAGTGAATGGAGTGCACCTAATATATGCCACCAATGTTATCATTGTACAATGTGTTTGACTTGTAATTTGTGCAAAAGTATCATAATACCATCCTAGATTCCTTTGGTGTGCATCCCCACTCCTCAAGTCATTTAGCGGTACGATAGAAATCATATATCCTTATGGCCTTCCTACAAAAATTCATGATCATTGTAGTATATTGGTCTCCCATTCTTTCTTCCTCTGCATCTATCTCCATGTTTGGTTAAGTAAGTGCATCCACACACTATCTTGACTCAACACTTGAATCCTTCACTCTTATCAATTCTATTGACCGATCTTCCATAACATCCCAATTACATGGTTGAATTTGTTTTTATATATGCTACATCTCCTACTCCATGTCTCTAGAAATTGTTACGAGTGAAGATATCAAAAAACCCTCACACCCTTTTATATGGTCCTGCAGGTTCCGTGACCAACCAAACCTCCCTATGACTATCCTTATCGAAGTTCTTGTCATTGTCAATTGTTATTAATTTTGACCCATGCTACTTAAATTTGTTGTGGTCATAGTGACCTCTCATTGGTGCATCACACCACAAGGTATTCTTGTGATCTCACTAAATTCTTTGATCAACCCGATCCCAAATATCCTAGGAATCCTTGCAAGATTCCTCTTTTTTTTCATGAACACACTTTGTGTCTTGGCATCATCCAATAATTCTTTGGAAATTTTGAGTAATTCTTGTCCTAATATCATCATTTGATAATCTAATGGACCAACCATAAAATCCATGTTTCCAAATCACTCTTCCTCTCTCAAAGGTGAGAAACAAACAATCCCTATCACCAAAATCACTATTGAATTTAGAACCTTACATAATCCCATGTTGTTCTCATTCTTGTAATGGAGTGAATTCATGGTTCATCCATCCCCTAAACTGCATGTTGGGGAATAGGTGGAACATGACACGAAGAAAAAAACATAGTACTGTAGATAATCGAATAGAAACAAAAACAATTTAAGATAAAAGGTGGTGTCTAAAGACATTGTTACAATGCTTAAGTAAATATCATTGTGATTAGAAAATCATAGTGTATGTTGCACATATTTATCCACATGATCTATTGAAAAACCTCCATGATGATAATGACCCAAAGGGTCTTCTATTTATAATATCAAGATCTAGATAAATTCCATAAAGTATGGAAGATCTTGTCCACATGTAACCATTAGTTGTTAGAGTTGACTTCAAAAAACACATGTTGTTGAGTTGGCTCGACAAGAATTGTCAACCTGGCTTCTTACACATCCAACTTGTATTTGATTTTTAGGTTGGTCAATCTACCACCCTACTATCTTCGACTACTTTTCGATCATTCAATTAGAAGGAACATCGACTACTCGACATAATGATGTAGTGTGTTGATCGATATCCTGACTGACTATGTCCAGACGTAGGTTGACTTCTCAATTGAATGAACCTAGGATATGTAGGATGAACCATCAATGCTTAATGTTCCAAAACACCACCATAATCACACGTCTCTAGAGATTCATGAGGTGAAATTATGTCACTATAGAACCCCCCCCCCGCCCCACATAATTGCAACTTCCTAAAGCACAAGCATCATGTAGATATTGATAACTATGGCTTCAGATAAAGGTTTGGTGAAGATATCAACAACCTGGTCTATTTTTAATATTCAAGAGAGAAAATGTTCTCATGAGCCAACTAACTCAAATAGTGAGCATGGATATCAACATGATTCATATTACCGTGAGGAACAATATTATTATCAACCTATATAGCACTCTGATTATCAAATTAGATTGTAGTCAAGGTACTAATAGGTAGTCCAAGTTCTCTCGAAAGTTGGTGAATCTATCCAAATTCAGTACCTTCTTGAATGACACCATGATATTTTGTTTTCATAGTAAAAAAAGTGATTTCCTTATGTTTCTTACATGACAAAAGAAATGATCCAATGCTATAGAAAAACACATAGCCATAAGTGGATTTTTTATCATCATTCTTTCCATCCTAGTCAGAGTCGGTGAAGCTACCTAGTGAGTCTAAACATTGACAATACTTGATACCAAAATGAGTGGTACCCTTTCAGTGACAAACAATTCATTTGATTTTTTTCTAGTGGATTTATTTAGGGTCCTGCATAAACTAAGAAACCATGCTAAGAAGAAAGGAAATGTTAGGTCTACTATGAGTAACTTATGTAATATTGTCGACCAATTATCGATAAAGAGTGGCATGAACTATGGGTTTTTGACAAGTTTTGGTGAGCTTGAATCATCCATTTAAAAATGTTTCAATAAATCCATCACATATTTACACTGATAAATGAAAAATCCATCACATATTGGTAACACTTGAAGATGCAAAAGATAATGGAGAGTCCCAAGATATTTCATGTCAAAGGAGTCAGTAAGGTGTTTCTTCAATCTAAGGGTGAGATCATTATTATTTCTACTAATTTGTAAGTCATCTACATATACAACAACAATCAAGATATTTCCATTAGTATGGAGAGCATACAAGTTGTGATCAAATTCAAAACATTTGAAACCAAGTCAACGAAATAAATTATCAATCTTATCATACCAAGCTCATGGAGCTTGATTCAAACCATAAAACAACTTCTTGAGTTGAAAAACCAATTTTGAATATATCACAAAACCAGGTGGTTTTTCCATGAAATTTTATTCAGATAGGTCTCCATGAAGAAATGCACTCATCACATCCATATAATGGATTTACCATCCAAAACGAGCAGCAAGGGAAAGAATTGGTCCATCAGAGTTCATGTTTTCAATAGAGGAAAAGGTTTTAGCGTAGTCGATGCCTTCTTATTGAGAAAATCCCTTCGCAATGAGGCATTCTTTATGTTTCTCAAAAACACCTTCAGAAGTAAATTTTGTATGATACACCCATCGACACTTCACAATGTTCATTCCTTGCAACCAAAAAACTAAGTCTCAAGTGTGATTCTTTGACAAAGAATCAATTTTTGTCTGCATATCATGATCCCATTTATGGAATCCTTTATTATATGAGTAGGTTATAGTATTTGAAGTTTCAAGTACATGAGTCATGAAGGAAATTCTTATATGTTTCTTTTGACTTTGAGTTTGTCTTCCAAAGGAGGCATATCTAGCATCAAATCTAGAATCTTCAATTGTCTTGGAAGATCATCTGGGTTGATAATATATAAGTGAAATATGGTTCACTTCAATTGGTCAATCATAAGTTGAAGTTTCTTCATTTAATGTCCTAGTCAAAATAGAGGATGACTGACTAGTCGACTTAGGGGTCAATGGTCTAGTCAAGATAGGAACAAAATTCAATTGTCTAGTCAAAGGAATGAAATATGGAATAATAAATCTAGTGTCAGAGATACCCTCAAAGGGATTATCATACAACAATGTAGATAAGGAATTCAAAAACTTAATGTTAGAATACTTCTCATAAAATGACACATTTGTTCTAATAATAATTTGTCGTTTGACACGATCAAACATTCAATAGGATTTTGAATCTTTAGAGTATCGCATCATGATACTAGCATGACTCTTTGGATCCAACTTATTTAAGCAACCATTAGGGTGATTGTTACAGAAATATTCCGTAGCGGATAGGTGAATTTTCCCTTGGAGTACAGACCCCTCTACCAAGACAAAAAACTACAATTGGACACTACCATTCCTATAGATTAATTTTATCCATAGAAAAAGAGAGAAGAAGGGATAGTATGATGTACCTCACTTTCAAATTCTGTACAAGTTGCTCTAATCTGGGAGTTCCAAATAGTACCTGCAGTGGACAACAAGAGATAAACAAATATCTCCTACTCTAATGGATTAGACAAAAACAATTTATTTATGAAGATTAAGACAAACATATGCAAGTACATGTAAACACATACTAGAAGGAAATAGGCCAAGTATATTGATGAGAACTTCAAAAGGAAAATTACAATCTTCAAAATATGTTGCAACAACCTCTTCAAGTCCTCCTCATCCAACCCTTTCTCTAAAGATCCACGATCAAAATAAAATTGCTTAGCTGATTTTTTCCTCCCTTGTTCACCATGAGAATGCCTCCATTTATAGGATTTGAGAGGCTCAACCACCTTGGTTATATTTTGGATTAGTTGAGGATATGGCTCCATTAGTTGCGATATCTCCCTTATATGCATCCTAGGGGTTAGCTTCGATCCAAACCAAATCGACCAATCCATAGTTGTCTTTAGAAGAAAAAAGGATTTCTTCCAAGATTTTTTCAACCAATTCGATGCTCCCTTTCAATGGTAAGAAGATTGCTACACTGCTGCCTGTGAGATAGACAAAGAGTGCTAGAACTCCCTATATATGAGTAGAGAAGCATTGATCTTCCCAAAATTTTCTAGGATGAACAATTCTTATAGAAAAACCTTTGTTTCGACTCTCAGATGTTAGGGTTTCTTCTTCTAACATGTTTTAGGGGTTGTATCAAGTGTTTTCATGGTTTCATTTGTGATGCGACACTTACAGAATGAGAATGTGACACTTACATTACTTGTGACAAAAGGGTGACACTTAAAACACTTGTGGCAATGAGAATGTGACATTAAAAAAGTGAAGAATTTTGATGTGTAATAGATTTCCCCCCAAAGTGTGAAGTCAAAAAATGAAAGTTGTTGGCAAAAACACTTTGTAGATTTTTTGAAGCAAGGGTATGGATTTGGGGAACCTAGTAGAAGTTGCAGACAACCATCATGCAATGTTAATATGTGTTCCATTCTCGAGGTAGACATACATATGCTCGAGCTATAAGTGACTCAAAATATGGCCGCCAATAAATACACTATAGATCCATATTGACTAAGCATGTGGCCACCAGAGATACAATGTGGATACATACTTCTATGGCATGAGTTTATCATAGACATGCAGAATACAAAGTGTATATATGAGATGATAATACATAGCCACATACCAATACAATGTGGATCTATGTGACAACATATATATCATCATGCTCAAATGATTTTCTTTGCAACCTGGGTAGAATAGATAATATAATGAATGTTCAACCCAGGGTCTTCATCCCAATCCAAATGTGGTATGAATATAGCCATGTGAATGGTTGATTTGATGTCATACATGGTAGAAGCCACTTGATTACTGGTCATTGAGGTAAATTGTTAACAAGTGCGAAGGAAATCACCAATGATGTCAATGACTCCCAAGGTAACCTAGAGCATTCCAATGAATGTGAATAAATGAGTTGAGCTCGAACATTCATGGAATCATTCGATAAGAGGTAAATGATGTAAACCTACTATTGAAAACAAGGATGCCTTCCATTGAGGCATGTAGGTCCCAAGGTACTAACTTGTTTCTAATTCTAATTCTCAGATGATGTGCTGAAGTTGACAGGAAAAGACTTGTCAAAGGAGGACCTTCATGTATACCCCATCGTCGACATGAAACTCACACATGAAAGTGATAAGATATAGAATATGAATATAGGCTGACATGGGTATGCAAACTCGTAATTGTGTAGATGGTTGACTCTCTAGGTGGAAACTTCCCTTGAACACTGAGGCATAACATGAGACTTGGAAGCATAAACACAGAGTAGACCAAATCATAATGCAGCAAGTGCTGAGGAATTATTTGGATGGGTCAAAGGAGTGGAAAGAATCATAGTATTGGTTTAGTGTATAGGTTTAGTTTATTATCTAAGTTTTCAATGTGGAGGTTAAAAAAAGTGTTGTGTTCAAGGGCGACTACAAGAGCTGCTTTACAATTTTTTTCAAGAAAATTTACCCACTTCCTTCATTTTTTTCCCCCATCCAGATAGATGAGTACCTATTTTTAAATTAAAGAGCTCGAGGAGGATAACACATGCTCTATATAACTCACCTTCAATATTTTCCTCTTCCTTTATTTAACGAACTAGAATAAGTAAGGGTTCATACGCATATGGGTCCTTCAATGTGTAGTTTAGCAAGTCCAAAGAAAGAAAACTCAACCATTTTTCATATTTAAAGAGTTTGAAAAGAACTTAAGGTGACTCATGGATTGTCTTTTTTCGTAAATTTAGTCTCGAAGGTCTGAGAAAGAGATAAACTATTACTCAGAAGATGACCTTTCAAACCTTTTAATGAGTGTGAAAGGAAGCACGATCATTTGATAATATTTTCATGTTTAGAAAGTCTTAAAAGAGCTTAAAGAAAACTCCAGGGGGTTCCTTTTTCGTATAACCTTTACAAGTATGAAAAAGTGATAAGTGTATACTCGGTTACATTCAGATGCATTTGTGAGCGTGATAGATAAAAAATACTAAGCTCATTGGAATTACAAGGTCATAAAAAAAACTCTACTCAAATTCCTGTAAAATCAAGATTTTAATGGAAAAAGATATTAGTGATTTCTTGAAAAATGACAAAAAACCCAAAAATTGACTTTATAATAAAGAGAAATGACCAAATTTGAACATATCAAATATCAAATTAGGGAAAAAAAAAATTTACCTTTTTTTTTACTATTCTCCTCTCCTCTTTGAGTTTTTGCCTCTTCTGGAGAATTTTTTCGAGTGTTGATTACGGGGGTTGTGGGTGACCATTTTCAATCGTCCAGATAAGGTTGGTTTCTTCCTCCCCCTCATTCATTTCAATGTATTTTTATTGCATTTCATCCCTTTTTTTCTATGCTTAGGCTCCTTGAGAATCCCTAGAGCATCGAAATGGATCGACACTCCCTTAAGGAATCAAGGGGAGCATCGATCACAATTTCAATGCCCTAGTATGTGCATTGAGGGAGCACTAGCACTCTGTTTTACTATTTAATGGAGTGCAAGGCGCATAATTTAATTTTTATTTTATTTTTAGGCTAAAAGGAGGCAATTTATTTCTTTGAAAATTTAACTAATGATGATTAATTGATGTATTTTAATGTTTCATTCATAGCTAATCATGATTGTATGGAAATAATGTGAGCACACATTTGATGGAATCTCTTCTCTACAAGACCCTCAAGTGAGGGAGGCCTTACACAATTGCGTCTTTCTCAAGTACTGCAAACTTCATAATGAGAGGAAAGAAGTGTTATTGCTCGAATACTTGATCAAACTATGGGGTGATGGTGAGAAATAATTCCAAATAGGACCGCATATGCTTGATATCGATATGGATTATGTGTAATTTTTTACGGGGCTCTCGAGGAGAGGAGTGCCCATTATTTTTTCCTAAAATCGGGCTACTCCATGATGAACTGAGGCATATGTTTTTGAATACTGCATACCAAGGTCACAATTGGTAGGCGGAAGGATCGTCATAAAAGATGTGATGGATCTATCTCTTTGATTTTTCCTATTTGCTACCACTAAATTGGTGGGAAGGACTACTTCCCACCTCACTTCTAAGTCCCAAATTTATTATTCTATTCAGTTCTTGGAACCTAGGCTATTCAACTAGAGAACATGGTTCTTGAGGAATTCTAAAGAGAAGATATTCAAATGTAGAATGGGCAGGCAATTTTTTTTTGGATATGGTTCTTTCTTTGTTTCATTTTTCCTAGAGAGAATTCCATAGATGCAACCATAGGTAGCAATGATAGCACTCCATGTGACTAAGACCTACATGGAGAGGTGGAATAGTCTCTCCCCCAGGTTGGAGAATGAGCCCTCGACTTTTAGATTCACTTTCGACTTCTTCACATGGTAGAGGAGGTAGTTGGTGGTGATCGAGGATTTCCCATATGCTGGAGTGGATTTTAGGGGTAGTGCAGACTTGGTACTTCCTAAGGGTATATAGTGGGATGCATTAGGTACGAAATATCATAACCTTGTAAAATTATTTTTTTTTTTTTTTTTATATATTTGTGGTTGTAGAATGAGGGATATAGCAAAGATGCCAACATTAGGATGTCGTGAATATGCACAGGTGGAGACAAAGCATGATTTCATAGTGCAAGTGGTCAAATATATCCCATTGAACATGTAAATGTGTACACTCGATGAAGCTTCCTCATTAGGAGGATGATTTGGATTGCCTCATGTTGGAGGTGCATAATTTTGTGCAACCAATGATTGTTGCTATGGAAAAGGATGTGTCAATACAACGGGTTGATAATATCCTTTAAAATTTTTAGCAACTTTGTCCTAATCAGGACAATCTCATGTTTAGTGATCTTCACCACAAAATGAGACATGGAAATTTCGGTTTGTTTCTT
The DNA here is from genome assembly GCA_000966675.3 of Picea glauca. Lineage (NCBI taxonomy): Eukaryota > Viridiplantae > Streptophyta > Pinopsida > Pinales > Pinaceae > Picea > Picea glauca. The sequence goes on from JZKD02S2129627.1 coordinate 420,454, forward strand.
AGTAGTAGGTGGTTGTGTTTGTGTTTTTGCATTTTTAGTTTGATTACTATTTTTCTTTGGCTTATTCTTAGTTTTCTTCTTTCCCCTTGATTGTTGTGGAGAAATAGATTGAACTATATTTACCTAAGATATTTGAGTCAAGGTAGAGATGAATGAGATTGAAGTCGATCCAGTAGCGAGGGAAATGACTAAATGATTAGTCATGTTGATCGACTATGAACTGAAATGGGTTTTGACAGAACCGATAACTCCATCTGCGTGTGTTATCCACATTTTTGGTTATCGAGATGATATTATGATCATGTCAGGGTAATGGAAGATCAAACTCTTTATTAAGAACAATTTCCAGAGGAAGGTTACATTTGTCATTTCCTC
>JZKD02S2129627.1:420878-434581 GCA_000966675.3 Picea glauca
TTTGCTATGATTGGTTTGTGTTGTTGTGATTGGAATGACGCAAGAGCATCGGAGCAGAGCTAGGAACAACAGAGATTAAAGGAGAGCGTTCATAAGGTATGTACTTCATCCATTTATCTTAGTTCCATTCAATAATTAGATCTAGGGAAAGAGTAGTATTCTGTCACGTTTTGTTCCAGATCCAGGTGGATCTTGGGGAGATTGGTTAGTGTCTGCACCTACGAATTTATCCATAACAATGTGAGTGGTGGAGGATGGTTTTGATGGATCAGTTGATGGACGGGGAGAATTTGGAATCAATTCATACAAATTAACGAATTGGGAATAAACCAAGCCCAGATATTGGGAACGAGCAAAGTCTTCCTCTTTTGTAACAACACCATCCATGGCTACGTCATGAGAAATAGGAGGTAAAAGGGATTTGGTGAACCATTTATCCAACAATTGGTCGGGAATGGTTGCTTTGATCAACTGACGTGGTCATCTCCATTCATGGATATGATCATAAATATGCATAGAGTTGGTCTAACGAAGGGATGTCAAAAGTTATGTGTTGGTTTTGTAGCAAATAGGTAATTGGAAGTGCATGAGAAAATCCATGGAAAGTGAATTAAAATCTTGAAAAGTTTCACATTCTAATTCAATGTACCATTTAGCTATCATACCCATAAGTGTATGCTGGAAAGTACGTAACCAAATAGAATCATCCATTGGTGAATTTGATGAGCACCATATATGAAAGGTCATAACATGGTTATTAGGGTCTTCACTAGGTTTACCATCAAATTTTGGAATATCGGAAGGTAATTTGGCAGGAATGACTGGCCAAAAACGGGGGTGTAATATGGGATCATTGGTTAATCTTGATAGATCTAGTATATCTAGAGTGGCTAAGAATGATAGCTATCGATTGACATGAGTATGATACTATTGTGGCATAGGGACACCAGTAGGACCGTAAATTGGTTGTTGTGGATAGTTATAGCCAACAATTCCTCCCATATGTGTTGATGTTTTCTAGTAAAAGTAGGATTCATTTGTTTAGGAATGTGCATAAAAGGAGAGGGGGAACCCATTTTTCCTTGGGGAGGATAACCATTGTAACCTAGGCGAGGATAGTTCACTTGATTAGTTTGAGGCAGATAATTAGGTTTCCCTTGAGGAGGGTAACTAGGTTGACACTGAGGAGGGTAAGGATTTGGCCCTTGGGGATGAAAATATGATTGACCTTGAGGACCCCAAGTGATATTCGGGACTCCTAGGGAAGGTTGTCTAGAATGTATTCCAGAAGGATTGGGATTTGGGATTCCTCCTTAGAGGTTGGAGTTCGATGGCCCTCCATGATGTGGTTGATGTATCTGACCTCCCTAGGGTGCCCCCCAAGATTGTGGGGGGTTTCTGGTGAATGAAGTTTGATATTGTCCACCTACCAGTTGTTAGGTAGAAACTGGGATGTCACTAATAAGAGGGGGTTTCCCCCCAGTCGAATTTTGTATGTTGGAGGACGGTTACCTCCCGATAGGGATTTTTCCACTAAAGGGGGTTTTCCCCCTAGTAGGGATTTGTCCCACAATTGGATTTATTTTTGTAGAATGGTTTTGAATTCTTTGATGTGAAGGTGTCCTGACTGATTTCTATGGAGTATACGAAGTTGTAGCTTGAAGAGGGATAGGAGGTGTAACCATCAAGGTACTTTGAAAATGACTAGGTAACACGACTCTTGTTTCACTTTGAACTTGGCCTGAAGTGGTATCAATATTGATTGTTGGTTCGATAGGACGATCGATGGGATGCACTAATGGTCCTACCTCTACACCGATAGTGGAAGAGGTATGTGGAGGTTCAAAAGGTGGTCAATTAAAATTAAATTTCTCATAGAGGTATGGTCCCAATGTAGTTCTCCATAAACAATGAGCATGAGTTTGTTGTGGATCTACCATTTCAGTAGAACAAACAGGGGTAGTGTATTCTTCATTAAAATTTGGTTGTATTGGTTCCATATCTAGTTGATTATATGGCCTTGATGGTAGGCGAGGGTAATATTCTACTACAATGTTACCTAAGGAGTCCAGTAGAACAAGGAGTGGATAGAGAGGAACTTCCAATGTCAGGTTAATAGGAAAGGTGGAATCTTCCTAAACTATAACTAAATCTCCCAACATCTGAATGGTTTTCGACCTCTTCACAGTAAGTGTCTTCAGGTGAGTTAGGAGGTAGGGGTTCGTATCCTTTTGGAGGCAACCCTTGCATCCTACATGACATACAAAGACATTTATTGGCCATAGTACCAATTTTTAAGGACAACTTAAAGTAAACAAACAACACTCGCTAAAAAATCTAGAAAACCAACAAACAAACAATGCCTTCTCTCAATGATCGTACTAGTTAGTGATGGAATCCAACATATCCTGATCAAATTGAGAAAGGGATAGGATATGAGTGGGTGTTTTAGTTACATTGGTGACATGCTTAACAAAATTACACCTTGGTGCAAGTTCCCTCATGGTTTTACCCATTGGTTACCCTCCAAGGAGCCTGAGTGAGTTTGGCCAATGTTTATTCCAGATAAAACAAAGACTTCCCTTCATTGTCACCTTGTGTAAGGACCCTAAATATTATGGCTACTAATGATATCAACTCGTAGTATGCCTCTAGGCAGGCATAGTTGACAGGTGAGTCTTAACGTACGGGTAGGATATCAAATCCTAAATTCTTCAAGAGAACCAAGGACAAATGGATCAATAAATTTCATAGGACCTCGAACATATTCTGAATTCATAGAGCTCCGAGAAAAAATGACAAAAAATGATCCTCAAGAAGAACCCCCAATATATGATCGTACTAATACGATTGGTTAAGCCTTGGAGGGATAATCTCTATTTCTTTCCCACACATGACCTTTTTGTTAACCCCTATGTGAGAGGGGGATCCTAGCTATGCTTATACAAAGGTTGGATTTACTCTCCCTATCACAATATTTTGTGTTTGTATTGAATCATTTGGAGATTTATTTCCACATCCTATTCCAAATCTCTAGTCCTAGTCTATTGTTGGTGTAAACATCTAAAAACAAAATTTTCTAGTTTGATTTTAATTAGCATTCATTTTCATGGTTGTTCATTACACAAAGGATGAATGATAGTGAAATTGATGATGTTTGAGACTCGAATCCAAGAAAGGTGAAAATAATTAGATGAAAAATTTCTTTTCAATGAACTTCTACCTATGGGAAGGAGAAGAGTTTATTTTCTTTCACTAACAAACACTGAAGAATGAAAAATTTTATACTATTTTGTTCTCAACAAGAATTCAAACAATTGTCAAATTATAAAGAAAACCTTTCCAAAATGCAAAACCAATGCATACAAGTATTTATTTGTTTGATTGTGAATGTACATTAAGGTGCTCTTCTAATTCTTCATTCTTTCACTAATAATGAAAAGGTTCACTACTGTGATTTGAAAAATAGGAAGAAACACTCTCGATAGAAAATAAGAGACCAAAAGAAGAAGAAACTATCAAACTATTCACTCAAAGGAAAAGCACTTAAAAAAGATAAAGTCACATTTTATAGTCTTCCATTATTGAGTAAGGGATCAAAGATAAGGAAAACAATACTTTGATCAATTACCTTCCTTACGAAAACCTCCAATCAATCAGATAATTGAAAAGAGAAGCAAAAAGAAACCAAGTTTGAAAGTGAATGGTTCATTTTTTTGATAAGGAAAGATAACACATACTCGATAAATACTAAAATAATGAAAGGTAGCAAGTTTTAAGTCAAACAAAGGACAAGACATGACAAAATAGGACTTGAGCTAGAGAAAAAGATCTAAGAACTATGCCCAACAAGAAAAAAGTGAACAATTTTTCAAAGCAAGAAAAATCGACGCTCTAGTAACCAAAGCACCAGAACACTATAGTTCTCCCTAATAGACTCTAGGGGAGTGTTGATCAAGAAATCAATGCTATGAATTAAACTAAAGAGGGTTCTAGTCCTGAGATTGTTTTGTAGAAAAAACTCAGAAAGCTCAAAAACTCAGGTAAATTCAATTAGAGACTCTATGAGACAACCTAGCAAAGATGAAAATATGAAAGGATCAATTAAATTAGAAAATGAGATCTAAAGATAGGAAAAAGATATGGACAAACCAAGGAAAGAAAAAAAAATGAAAATTTGATCCCTAGTGGAGTCGCCAATTTCTGTTACGAAAATATTCCCCTTTGAATAGGTGAATTTTCCCTTGGATTACAGACCCCTCTACCAAGACAAAAAAATACCATTTTTATAGATTAATTTTTTCCATCGAAAAAGAGAGAAGGAGGGATAGTATGATGTACCTCACTTTCGAATTTTGTCCAATATTCTTTGATTCATGAGTTCCAAATAGTACCTGGAATGGACAACAAGAGGCAACTGATTATCTCCTACTCTAATGTATTAGAAAAAATCAATATATCTATGAAGATTAAGACAAGAATAGACAAGTACATACATAATTGTGAACCAGTTCCATTAGGTTCTATGCTCACCATGATTTTCCAAAGTTGAATGGTGCATGCTGATAGTTCCAAGCACACAATCCTTATAGACTCACATAGGGGGGAACGCATTTGGTAAACTAGAAACCATGTTCTCAATTGTTAGTTCCTGCATACTTCATAAATTCTAGTGCTTAAGTCACTCATGAAAAATTCAACTTCGCTCATCGGTGTGAGAAAAAAGTGTTTCTAGTTCAGTGTCAGGTCGATTCATGTCACAGACTTTGTGCAAGTTTTCCATTAGGTAGAGAATCCTACCAATGACAATCAAATTTCGTTTCTTTAAATCACGAACAAAGAATCAATATGGAAAAAATTCCACAATCTTTTGTGTTAACTAAGAAACACACAAGAGATTGGAGCTGAGTTTTTGTGCATGATATTCATTGACAATATTCTCATGTCGACATGAAACATCACTCTGACTAGCAACATCCAGAGAAAAATCACCCACAACATATATTTTCCTCTCGGGTTCATCCAACCACATGAACAAGGAGGCATCCTTATCCATGTGATGAGTGCACCAAGAGTCGACTACCCATTCACTATGCATAGAATGAGACAACAAGGTATGAGAAGTTCTGACTTATAAGGTGAAATTATTTGTGGGTCGGTGTATAATAGACACATATCATTCAAGGAATTGAACCTTCTCTTGTAAATCATTTTTCTTCTCTTTTATTATAGAAAAAATTATCCACATGTCCATTATTTCCAAAGTACTGATATGTCTTGTTCTTTCGACTCCATTAGGGAGCATATGTCTATCTTAGAGGTTTTTGGCATTGGTATGTAGGTTTCTATGTAGAGGAATCAAATTGTACTCTATCCCTAGGATCAATTTTTCCCTATCCCTTGAGCAAGTGGGCTTGGTGTTTACCACCAAGTTTTCCTTCTTCAAGTAGTATGCGTCAATCAATAATCAAAATACCACAAAAGGATTCAAATGTGTAATCCTTACCATCTTCCTTGCATGCTTTCCAGTTGGTGCAAAAATATGACACAAACACATCAAATGGTGTTATCAATTTCATCAGGACCAAGTCGATGAGTTTTCCATCCTTCTTCTAATAGTTCTTTCCACATTCTTTGAATTTCAACTAGAGTTCCTTGACACGTGCCAAGTAGTCATCCATTCCCACAAAGGGATTATAATCGAGAGAGATCAAATATTTCTCCAACTACATGACATGGTTCTTATTGACTCGATAAAACAACAACTTAAGCTTCTTCATAGTTTATAATGGAAGACTTGATGACCCCTACTATTATCGGACAAATCAGTAGGTGCAGACACTAACTAATCTCCCTAGATCCACCTAGATCTAGAACAAAACACACCAGAACATGACGCTTTCCTTAAGTTTTAGATATTGAATTTACTAACTGAAGAGGGATGGGCGACATACCATTTAAATGTCGCTTCCTCTCGCCATTTCCATCCTAGCTTCGTTCATGTTATCACTCCAAGAAACTCCTTAGGGTTGTAAACTAAGGATGCTTGGTAACTTAAGATAATGTGTAAATATGCTTGGAACAATGGGGTCTTTAAAGATCACTATAATAGACAACTCATTTTACTTCTAAAGAAACAGTGCTTTTAGGAAACAATAATCAGATCAAATAATTTGAGAAGGGGTATGTAGAACACTAATCTTGATTGCCAAATATAGTTGAGTGTAAGGCTCAATACAAGACAGAAAGAAGATCCTTCAATTCAAATCTATAAGCTCAATAAAGAGATAACAGTCTTCATAAGATAAAATAAACTGAAATGAAGTACAGAAATAGAAACATGGATATTCTGATATTGAAAATGAAAGGAACTGCAATTTTATTGTATTAAAAGAGTCTATACAATAGCACCAAAATGCATCCCAGTTTGAACCCCTTAGTGCTCCAAATGTCTTTGGCTTTATAGCCTTACAAGCTGAAATCTATATCCTTAAAAGATGGATCAAATTTACTAAAAATAGTCAAATCAAAACAGATACAACAAGTGTAGGATGAGATCCTATAAAAATGGATCTAGAATGGAAAATCAAAACAAAATAGGAAAGGTCCTATTTATTGATCTGTAAAAATAGTAGATTGCTGATGAAGTGCAGTTTTATCCTCCCAAGGCTGTTTGATTTGGTCCTCCAAAGATAAAATTTGAATTGGGTGATGTGTCATTGATCCCTATCATTTTTCCCTTGAAAATTAGGAAATCTAGTCCAAAAATTCCCTTTTGACTTTCATCTCCAAGAATGGCCTTCAGATTTTGATTTGATAATTCATAACCAGCTTATTGAAGAAGATTTCAAACCATTCAAACCCAAAAAATCCTGATCTGGGCGAAAATTTGGCTATTCTGGCCGTGATAGGCTTTCACCAGCTAATTTACCCGAAAATCCGCTCCTTAGCTGGTGAAAGGCGGAGCTTTCACCAGCTAACTAGTTATAATTCTACCTTCTGCGCTGGTGAAAGCGCAAAGTTTTTCAAAATCAAATTTCTCAGTCATGGAGAGTCTGTTTTGCGTTCTTAAATAGTCGATCGACATCTACAAATCCTAATATTTCCAATGGTACTTTCAAATCTACATTTGGAGCCCGAGAAGCTAGTCAAATATTCCCTACAATATTGGGCATCATTCTTTCAAAAATGCCAGTGCATTTTTTATCGTTAACATATGGCTCCAACTGGGATGGAGACCTCCCTGCGAGGTATCCAAGAACCTGGCAGATATGGTGCCTTTAGTATTGGGCCATGGAGTCATTCAGCCTTTTTAATCCCAACAATGTTTATAACCTGCATTTATGTCTTTGGCTATTTACAAGATCCCTTAAAATTTTGTTTCTGAAAACTATGCCTCTTGTCTTCAGAGCTGCTGCCACTTGTATTTTGCTAAACTAAAATCCACATATTGTTACCTCAATCTTGAACAAATTATATCACAAGCATATTAAGGATTTATCTTCAATTTGTTGCTTTAAAGACTCAAATATATCACGTGCCAGATATATCCTAGAAATGTGGAATTTGGGCAAAATTTTGAGTGATCTGGTTAAAGCAGCTTTCGATGGTTAACTGTATTCTAGAAATTGGCACCTTATCCACCGAAAGTACTATGTTTCAGTGGTTAATGAGCACAGACAGGCTTTCCTAAACCACCGAAAACAGAAACTTACCCAAAAATCAAAATTTGATGAATCTCGATTACCTGCAAGAGTACAAAGACCTCAGGACTTGCTAGACGAAGCTCCTCTCTCTCTTACTGGACAATTTTCTTGAGATGGATTTTATGATTGCATAAGTGGTACAAAGCTCTCCATTTCATGTTTGATGATTTTATCAGAAACATCAGGTGGCTCTCCCCCCAGTTGCAAGGAAGATGGACTCACAACCTGAGTTGCCTTCTTTAACTAGACACATCCTGTTGAACCTGTAAGTCTCCCAAATAGATCATGTGCTCTCTCCGTATGCAAAGAAAATTGAATCTGCTCCTGAGGTACCTTCTTTGAATGCACTTGTCCTGCTGACTTGATTGCACTTGCTGAGTGATTTTGACCTTTCTTATGTTTCCTCCCCTTTTTCCTTTCCAAACAAGATGGGCAGTACCAGTTACTTTCTGGTACACCTACAAGTGTTGGATTCAAGCAATATGTGTGATAGACATTATCACAACTGTCACAAAGGATGATATCTTCATCGTGATCATCAATAAATAAAATTCTACAGAGACAAGAAGGGAATAACCATGTCGGTGGAGGGACACTTGCTAATGGAGGGCTCAAGAGTCTTAAATGATAAAATTTATAGAGGCAATTTTCATTACTACATTCTATAAGATGATCATCGTCCTTTTTTCCAGTCGAAAAGATTTTGCACAATTTTGCAATTAATTGTTTATCATCATTTTCTTCTTCTTTCCTGTTGGTATGAGGCATTGTCTCTTCTCCACTCTTATGCAAATCAAACCCTTCATCTCGTTGAATTTCAATCACCTCTCCATCAATATTATCTCCAACCTCTTTTCTATTACATTCAAGCCCTACTTTGTAATGCTCTGGTTTACCATTTTCTCCAATGCTATGCACTTCCATCTACCCACTTTGCAGTTTAGACACCACACAATTTTGGAGCGACATGTCCACACCCTCATTAACCATATTTTCCTTCTTATCACAAAATGAGTAAACCTCAGATGACTTCTCTTTGTCTAGTGAACAAGATACACAGTACCAACTAGTTCTTGGAACCTCCTCTAGGACAGGTGGAAGGCAATACCTATGATAAGCTTCTTGGCATGCATTACAAAGTATGATGTAATCATTTCGCTCATTACTGCCACACAGTGTACACTAGACTTGATTGGCTGATGAACCTATATCTCCCTTGTTTTCCACACATCCATTCATGCAACCCTCCACATTTTCCATTGTAAGAGTTCCCTTGCTTGAAAGATGCACATTCCTTGGTATATTTGGTAAGTCATCAATTTCCATGCAACTGGTTTCTTCCCTACTATGAGCATCTGCTTGCATATTACTCAAAGGTATGCATGGATTGCAACCCTCTTCAGCTCTCGAAATTTGCATCATTTTGTCAGTCTGTATACTGTTGTGGAAAAAATTGATGATTTCCTTACGCGGCTGATCTAGAACATTATGATCAAACACTGCTCCCCTGATACTTTCCCTTGTGGTCATGTCTGTATGAGGAATGTTGCAATTTCCTCATTTGGACAATGCAACATATCCTGTTAATTGTGTAGAAGAGTTTTCACAGCAATTTAGTGGATTTGACTCAACAACGGTCATTTGATGAGCTTGATCTTCGTTAGTTGGTACAGAAGTGTGAAATCTAGCACTCAGTCCAATTATGTTCATGTTCCCCATACATTAAATCTGACAAATTGATGTTTACATTCAATAACTCTAGATCATTCCAACTTCCATGTCTGTTTAGAAACCTGCTAGAAACAACTCGATTATCTCTCCTTTCCACAATAGAACCACTACGAAAGAGGCTTCTGCTCAAATTTGGTGGTTTAAGTTGCCGAATAATGAATCCATTATTGACTACAAAGATTTCTTCTTTCACCATAGCCATTGGCCCTGGTGGCCAACCATAATCTTCCACTCTCCACGGATCAAAGAGTCTATGTCAAGATCAAAGGTACAACTTAACAGTAGACTATGACTCAACAAACAGAAGCAGATATTTAGGCAAGCATCGAATCAAGGTTTTGACGAGATAATAGGTCTTTAAATTTTGACAAATAATCAACTGTGACTCAGTAAATAGGAGGAATTTTAAATAACATACATGAGTCAGGGTTATGACCTATAAATCAAATCAACAATTAAAGAGATAACTGATAGTGCAATTGAGGAAATCTAATTTGAGCTAATCAGTCAGTGTGTTTTTTAGAACAGACTCAACGGTTATTGGCAAGATTTGGAGTTCAAGTGTAATGAAAATCTTTTAAACACACAGAGAATATAGGAAACATTCAGTCAATTTAGGCAGAGACTAAGCAAAAACTGTGACTCGACTAACAGAAGAAAATATTTGAGGTGATAATTGTTCAAGCATTGATCACAGAACCAAAATTTAAGCCGTTTGATAATTGAAATGCACACCTGTATGATGAGTTTTCTCTCCAAACTAGAGTTTCAACCATCTTTTTCCACCTGAACGAATTTGGAGCTGTAATTGCGCACCTGTATGAGAGAATTTCGACTGTTTGATCCAAATTAATGATAACTGACAGCCCGAGCATATAGATGATGTTTCGGCAGCTATTTCTCATCAACTTGCAATGATAACACACAAACTTCACCAATCGTGTCACTTGCATGCCCAGTTCGGGGGGTGGGCATATTCCACCTAGAAGAGGAGGCACATCTCTAGGAAAGCACTGATGAGCTCTGATGGCCTTGTTTCTTTGACATCATCTAGAACATCATCTACATAGTTTCAATGAGCATGTGTTTTCTCTCACAGACTGTAGGAAAAAAAGTAAGCCATATCGTAACCTACGGACTTAATGAGGCTCAATGTATCAGCATGGTCCTGTTCTGTTTCACTACAAAATCCACAGATAAATTCATTTCTTAAGCCAACATCAAGAATAATATTCTGTATTATTTTCACAAGATCCAGATAAACTTCTCGTGTATAACCCCACCGCATTATTTCAAGAACAACTATACTCCCACTCTGTACTAGTAAATGAATGCTTCTACATATGTTCCATCGATCTTGCATATGCTAGAAAAGCTTTGACTAAGAGCCCCACTGTTCTCTGTAAGAACTGCACCATTCCCATCAAGGATAGAGATATCATTATAATTGTTCACGTTTTGACCAAGAAGCATTACTTCTTTCACACCTTGCTCCCAAATATCTCCCGCGTGAAAGGTACAATGCAGAATGAACACATATTGTTACAACCACGCATTATGGAGACAAATTTTGTAACTGAATTGTTAGCAATTCTTACTGGAATGATATCAACACATGTTTCTTCAAGGGACAGAAGTGTATTAACTCCCTTTTGACCATAATCTACAACTTCTAGCAAGCGAGGCAAGTCCCTGTAAGCATCAGGCCCACAAGCTACATCAACCATCTTGTCTGATTCAATTATTTTTTCTTTCATATGTTCTTCCATGCACCCTAGCACAACCACTTTTGGAGGAACAACTGACTTTGCTCGTCCCTTTTCAACAATGCTTTTTCTGCTTTCACCAGCTAACTCACCTTATGATTCGTTGGTTATCTGGTGAAAGAACTGCCTTTCACTAGCTAACTGGTTGTAAGATTGTCCTGTGCGCTGATGAAAGCTTTGCCTTAGTCCAAAATGAACTTTCAACTCCAAAATTGTGATTCCATCAAAAAATCAATGTGTCTCTTCTTATTCAACAATAACTGAAAGCGATCTACATGCTCATAGGACGAGCTTATTTTTCTGTCTATTCCTAATCTAACCAGTAGAGGCAGATTGATCAAGTAAAACTAAATTTCCAATGCAGCCAAGTAAGAAACTGATTTACTAATATCATGCTTGATCTTGACTTCAACAATAATGGAAGCCATATCATGTAGAAAAGAGGTTTAAATAGATGATAAAAACAATCTTCTTCGGACAAAAATATCCTTGGGTTTATGCTGATCATAGAATCCAAATAGTCAGCAATAGGGTCATCGAATTCGCAAAGAAATACCTTTTTGAACTGCTGATCCAACTGAAAATTGAAATGATGTTGAAATCTTCCTTTACTGATCTCACTGTTGAATGTAGGCTGCTTATCCCTTGCTGGAGAACATGTAGGATGGACTGCTGATCTGGAATTTTTATCTCCTCACCTTCTTCACCATATTTGATGCAATTCCCCTGTGTCTGCACATCTAAAAGATGAAGGCTGCCCTCATCATCTACTGCAGATCCAAATCTGGTATTTAGGTCTTCTCTCTTATTGGGATCAAGAGACTCATGACTAGTATCAATTACAACATCAACACATTCTTGATCATGATTCTTGTGTTCTAGCTGAAGATTAGACAGTCCCCACAAATCTGGAATTTGTAGGTTGACCTCATCAACCTCTACAGATTTGAAACTGTCACTTCTTGTCTCGTTAATTTTCTCATCATTTCCAATTTTTTTAGAAGAAACAATATGATCTTCATGACAATCTAAAATAGTGGATGCATTTAATACGATGTCAAAAGAATCACTAAAGTTATCATGGTGTGAATCACTGATCTCTTGATCATAATGAAGAATATCCTCTACAACAAATTCATGAGTATCTAATTCTTTAGTCAGTAATTGAAATTCATGACGACATTGAGGATAGAGAAGATCAGCTGGAAATATCCCTTTACAAAACACATGGAAGGTAGCATGAAAATCAGACAAAGAGCTGATACTAGCAATAGGCAAAGATTGGTACCAATCACGAGCAATCCCTTCTAATGAAAAACAAAAGAGCCGGATCTGACCATCCTCATGCACTACCTGCAACCGATGCATGTAATCATGAAAGTCCAGCAAATGTTTAGCTAGCACTTCCCATTCTTCTCCTCGAAATCTAGGAAGATTGTTCTCCCATTCATCTCTAGTAGGTACTTCATTAGGGAAACCAATAATAATTGAAAAATCACATAACACATACCTCTTGGCTAAGATCCTGTTCATGTCATACCAGTGGAGTCACCAATAGATTTCTAAACAATGGAGTCGCCACTGAATTCTTCCTTCATGGAGTCGCCAGATAGATGATTACAATTGAATAATGTCCAGGCTTTGTCTATCATCAAAGCTGGATATATGTCGTCTCCCAGGGAAGCTGAGCTTCGATCTCCTCTCCCCAGAAACGACGCCAATTTGTTATCACTCTAAGAAACTCCTTAGGGTTGTAAACTAAGGATGCTTGGTAACTTAAGATATTGTGTAAATATGCTTGGAACAATGGGGTCTTTAAAGATCATTGTAATAGACAACTCATTTTACTTCTAAAGAAACAGTTCTTTCAGGAAACAATAATCAGATCAAATAATTTGAGAAGGGGTATGTAGAACACTAATCTTGATTGCCAAATACAGTTGGGTGTAAGGCTCAATACAAGACAGAAAGAAGATCCTTCAATTCAAATCTATAAGCTCAATAAAGAGATAACAGTCTTCATAAGCTAAAATAAACTGAAATGAAGTAAAGAAATGGAAACATGGATATTCTGATATTGAAAACGAAAGGAACTACAATTTTATTGTATTAAAAGAGTTTATACAATAGCACCAAAATGTATCCCAGTTTGAACCCCTTAGTGCTCCAAATGTCTTTGGCTTTATAGCCTTACAAGCTGAAATCTAGATCCTTGAAAGATGGATCAGATTTACTAAAAATAGTCAAATCAAAACAGATACAACAATTTTAGGATGAGATCCTATAAAAATGGATCTAGAATGGAAAATCAAAACAAAATAGGAAAGGTCCTATTTAATGATCTCTAAAAATAGTAGATTGTTGATGAAGTGTAGTTTTAGCCTGCCAAGGCTGTTTGATTTGGTCCTCCAAAGATAAAATTTGAATTGGGTGATGTGTCATTTGATCCCTATCATTTTTCCCTTGAAAATGACCAAATCTAGTCAAAAAATTCCCTTTT
>JZKD02S2129628.1:21025-33057 GCA_000966675.3 Picea glauca
CATGACTTGACATGGAAACCCGACACCATTTTTTAATTTTGGGCATAAAACCCAATGTACGCGAGTTGTAATGGTGCAACCTGTGTATACGCATGATGTATATTTGTTAGGGTGCTTATATGTGGAAAAATACAATTTTTAGCTCTGGGAATGCATAGGGAAATGGAAAAGGCATTCTAAGCAAGTTGCATGGAGTGAAGTAAATATTGCTATAAAATATGCCCCCTAATGTGTGAGGTCAGAGAAGAATCTATGATGGCTGAAATACATTATAATTCCCATAAGTGGAGTAATGGAGACCTAGTTGGACGAACTAGTTTCTCATAAGAATATTACAATCCATAATGACTTTGTGCACATGGCTGCAAATTTGAATTAAATTGTAGATCCATGTGGAAATATACCAAACAATTGTTCATAGCCATGAATAGGAAATACCAAGGTACGTTCATGCCATAGATTGTCATAGTCACGAACAAGGTCCAGTGAAAACCAGTCTCAAATCAATCTGAAGATATCTGTATATAATGGATTACAATATAATCTCCCATATCACTGAAGTCATATAGGTATTGGTCCAATGAAATGATAGCAATAGCGCAGGAAAGTTGCGACTATAAATTGATGTCTTCAAGTCTTCTACACGGTCTACCAAAGGTGGAAGTATACATCATTTGAATAAAGGAGTTGAGGTTGAACACAATGAGACTTTGTTTGATTACCATTCATTGAGGTATACTGTTAACAAATGCAATACAACCTACCGATAATAAAAGTAGGTATCAAGGAACCAAGTACATTCTTACAAGTGTGAATAAAGGTGTTGAGGTCAAACACTTGAAGAATCCATCCATCAAGAGAGATTGATGTATTCCCAACTGTCGATGGTGAGATAACCTTCCATTGATGACATCAAGCCTCTAGGTACTCATAGGAATCTAGGCCTCATTTGCAAAAAAAATGAGTTGAAGTCGATGGAAGGAGACCCACTGAAAGGAGAGCATAAAGACATCTCTCATCAATCATCACAAGGTACAAAGAAGTAGCTTGATGATTTGGAGGAACTTGAATGAAGAACATTTTCATGAACCAATGACCCTATGCGTCTTTCACATGCACCAGATGCAAGCAGTGCACGAGAAAGACCCTCTGAATAGAATCCAATAATGAAAATTGTCGAGAAAGGTGAGGAAACCACCAATAAGGCTAATGGAATCCAAGGAACTACACGAATCCCAATGTGTGAATATATTTCTTGTTGTCGAACACAAGGGAAACCCCCCAGTCAGCAACCAATGAGGAGATGTCAATTGTTGGGTTCAAGGTTACCTACCCATAATGAAAGTAGGACTAGGGTGCACGGCAGGACTGCAACTTCATGTAACTATGAGACACACTGAGGGTATGGCCGACATGCAAAGTCAGGAATTCTGAGAAATGGATAACTCGGGCTTATAAATATCCTTTGAACAAGAGCATGAGACATATGGAAGTCTCTGGCAGCATAGACCCAGTGATGAAACTTTGTGATGCATGAGGCACCAATTAAACTCTCCATAGGGACTAGAACAGTAACTAGTCGAAGGATTAAAATTTAAGTAACGTGCTCAGCTTCCTAATTTCATGCTAAAACCAAAATTTGGATGACAAGTGGACTCAAAATTTTGTGCTCTGTTCAAAGGCAACACGACTGATGCCAACATGAGATAATGTTATTTTCCCGCATGTCTTTTTTTGTTTTTTCATAGACAAATGAATGTTATGATATAGAGGAGGAAACGAGTGTCACGAGTAAGCAACTAGTTCCAACAGTGGAACATACCTATGCTCAATGAAATTAAGTGCATGCAGGATGTGGACACTCAGGGGAATGTTTCCTCTTAGGGTACAAGGTGTTAAGCTACAAAGGATATAAACAAGGCTCTGCTTGGCTAGTGATGCAAATTGTTGAGGTAGTAGGCTTATAGAGAGAAAGCGAGAACCGGAAATAGGCTCAATATTGCAAGAAGGATGATGAAATGMAATTACAACTCAACTCCAAAGAATGTCATTTTTCGTAAATTTAGTCCCCTAGGCCCGAAAAAGTATAAAACAATACCTAGGAGAAATCTTCTAGCCACTAGCGACTAGAGTGTTCCTTTTTTGAAATTAGTCTACTTGGTCTGAAAAAGTGTAAAACTTACACCAAACAGATGTCCTTTCAAATCCAATTTACGAGTGTGAAAGAGACAAGTTCACTCGACAATATTTTCACTTTTTTAGAGAGCCAGAAAAGATCTTAAACAAGACTCTTTGATGTTGTTCTAAGAAGCATATTATGGGGGAGGCCAAGGCTCCCATGTAGGACTTCTATCGAAAGTCAAAAACTCACAAATAGCTTACACAAGCTTGGGAAAACCCAAATATTTCGAAGTCGAGGAGGATAAAATACTTGGAGAGGTTACCTTATCTACAATATATCAAAGAATGCCCCTTATTTGGAAGGGTGTAGAAGAAGGAAGTCAGGGATCTACAAGATCATTCCAATTAAAGGAAACCACCCTAAGACTTGGAGGAAGCGTACTCAAAGAGAGTAGAATTCTCCCTTGTTTAGAAGGTACAAGACTATAAATGCTAAGGACATGGTCGAAAGACACATCACCCCCCAAAAGAAGAGTGGGATTGATTGAAGATTGCATCGACAATGTCACTTCCTTAGACTTGTCACTCTCCAAGAGAAGAGTGGGATCAACCAAAGATTGCATCAGCAAAACCACTTCTTCAACTGTTGGTTGAACAAGATGTGAGACAACAAGGTCAAGAGATGCATCACTCCCAAAAATAGTATTGGTTTCGTTCGAAGATTGCATCGACATGACTGATGGTTGAACAGGATGTGAGACAACAAGGTCAAGAGACGAATCACCCCTCGAAAGAAGAGTGGTGTCGGTCGAAGATTGCATCGGCACGACCAATGTATCAACCAAAGAAGGATTAGAATGTTGGGAAACCAAAGACAACTCAGAACCTGAAGGGCCCCTAGGCAAGGACCACGCTTCTTGTACCACAACAGTAGTAGGGAACAAATGAGTAAGGTGATATCCTTTGCAAATCCTACAAAGGAACTTGGGCTTACATCTTATACTTCTAGGCTTCTCAATAATATGAATTCCCCCAACATGACTTGTAGTGTCTAGTGGCATTCTCCCATCATGGCTTGCATAGGCTAGTAGAAAATATCCAACATGACTTGCAGAGGTTGGTGATGAATGCCCAACATGACTAGCAAAGGTTGGTGATGAACCCCAAACATGACTAGCAAAGGTTGGTGATGTATGTGCAGTGTGACTAGCAGTGACTAGATTTGTGCCCCAAACATGAATTGCAACGGTTGGTTGCAGGTCTTCAACATAACTTGTAGAGGTTGTTGACCAATCTCCAACATGACTAGCAGATGTTGGTGATATAATGCCAATATGACTAGCAATAACTGGACTTGTGCCCCTAGCATGACATGCAGTGGTTGGTTGTTGGTCTTCAACATGAATTGCAGAGGTTGTTTACCAATCTCCAACATGAATAATAGAGGTTGGTGATATAATGCCAGTATGATTTACAGTGACTGGCATGTGGAGGTTGGTTGCAGCATTTGAGACCAAGGTTCTGGGAAAGACTGGTTTTGAGAAATTGCAGGCTAGGAAGTATCCTCCTCCAAAGTGATTCATAAAGGGTTATAAGGGCATGATCACCAAGGAAGTCACTTGCAAAGAGAAAGCAACATGAAAAAGGTTACTCATGTGAGGATACGCGTTGCCCCTAAACAAAGGGACTTCGTGAAGGGGTTTGCCCATACTATAAAACTGACTCCCTTCGAATGAAACACTAAAGGACATATGGAGGTCCTCCATCGGAAAAGAGTTCATAGGAACTGGGATAGTGGAAGACAGATAGATGGATGGGATGTAATAAGTAGAATGACTGCCCATTTGAGCACTTTCTCCTAGAAAAGTGAATCTAGGATTGGATCCGTAGGAAGGAAGATTCAAAACTCATACCGTAAGAGTTGGTTGAGTGATATGAATCCCACCAAACGAAAGGGGAGAATAAGGAGGCATCATTCCTCCAGACCCAAAACTAGGATTCACATAAGGCAAAGAGATAGAGGATGGAAAGTGCAAAGACATGTATGGCATACCATGAGAAAAATGATTAGAGGCCCAATGTATTGGTTGAGTATCATGATTCGGCATACCACTCGAAAATACAAAAGGATTCATCCACATGGAATGAGCAAATATCATGGGTTGGGTAGCGTTAACTGAGGGCATCAAGGGAGCTCCACTAACCATAGCAATGAAAGCTCATGATGCAATACAAAATCCTAAGGCAACTAATAATCAGAGAGAAAAACAAAGTAAAGAAAAAAAGGCCAGTGCACACAAACAAGATATAGTGGCTAAAAAGGGGCCTCCCTCACTAAAGTAGGTATGCCTCACCCAAGAAGGGCATGAGACTCCCTTTAAAATATCATAGGTATCAGAATCAGTTATAAAGGCCCTCATGGGGTTAACAAAGCAGTCGGTCAGATCCCCCTAGAGAGGTAATCCTCCATAAATTTTTTGTGTTGTATGGCCCTTATCTGACCCAAGGTACCTGCAGAATAACCCCCGCAAGTAACTTGCGTGGATACCTATGTCTAGAAACTAAATTCACCATGATGTAACCAATGTGTAGGTGAATAGTCATAATTCAGGTCCACTGTATGGGTAGGGTAACAAAGCCTGAAATCTTGAAAGAAACGCCTCTCATAGAGGTAAAGGTACTAGTGATACCCCCATATATGAATAGATCCCCAGAAATATCTCTGACGCTAAGAAGGTATTGGAGGGATATCTCCTCAACTGACTTCGGGTGACCTCATGCTTAACTCCTATGTGAGAAGAGCCTCTTGATGTCATCAATTATACAATGGATTTCACCACTCCCTTAGTCAGACACATATGTTGATTTCAATAGCCTTGGAGAACTTTACTCACAAAATCCTATTCCAAGGCTCTAAATATTAAGCTAGTTTGTGCACCCTGAAAAATAAAATTGTTTCTAATCAATTTTAAATTTATCAGAATTACTTTTGGTGGCTTTGTTTACTCAAAATATGTTGTCATGAAACTGATGATGTTATGACTGAGCAAGTAAAATAAACGAATATGAATATAATGGAAAGTCCTAACTTCAATTCTCAACAAATGATAAGCTTTTTCAAAATGCAAATTTCAATTCAACTCTGTGATTTCAAATAAGATGCAATATTTCCATACACGTACCAAGATCAAATGATAAGAACCCAAAAAGATCAAATGCCATGATGCAAAGTGTATATTTTTTGTATTTTTAATATAAAAGAATGAAAATGCAAGGAATGAACAATAGCTTGATATATAAATTCTACTGTAAGCAAAAAGAGACAAACCAAGTAGGATATCAAGAAGAAAACACCCAGCCCTAGATGCAAGGAAAACCAATGAAACAATATGATGAGAAAGAAAAATTGCCCGAAAATTCAACCAAAGAAAGGTTTCCTATCACTCTGCAGGCACTTAACAGTTATGACAAAGACCCATGAAGACTCAGCAACCATCAAAACTTACCCAGCAAACACCAAACTCAACAATCAAGCAAACAAGGATGATGTATGTGATTGTTTAAGCGACAACTGCATATGTATGTGCCCTATAGAATGACAGCTCACATATGTACGCGTATGTCAAGGGAAAACTCATGTATATGTATTAAAACAGTGCCAAGTTAAGGATAAGTCCAAGAAAATCAGACTCAAAATGAAAATAGGTTTTCAAGCAGTCAGATGACAAGAAAACTTAGGCTAACCGAGAACAATCAAAGGAGAAAAAAACTCCCAACCCCGGAAAGAATATTGTATCCCTAGTATTCTCGCCAATTCTATTATGAGGAAAATCACTCTATGGCATGGGGTAAACCACAACAGATGGAAATTACTACATAAATTAACTCTAATCTCAAGTATGCTATATAAAAAAACATGCTAACAAGACAATATAAAGAGCTTACCTTGTCCGGACGTTCGATGAATTCCACCGTTGAGCACTTGACCCAAAGATATATACCTACAACTTGTCCTCAACAACTAAGATACGCAAGATTATGGTGATAATATATAACGTTAGCAAATATAATATCATAATCCTTAAATATTCATAACAAATATGCCCATGGAATAACAATTCAAATATTTGCAAGAAATTAATTCGACAAGAAAAGAGTATTTATATTAAAATATGAACCACAGAAGTGTATGAATGACAAACTTCCATGTCGTCACATCTCGGAACCGAGAAACTAAGTCCCTTCCAGCTGGGCCTCGACCACTTGAATCCTCCACCAAAGGAAAGCTCATATAAGAGAGACAATAAGGTTCTCCATCAAAGAGGGAAGATATTGGGAGCTAAACAATTTGTTCAAACTTAAAAGGACAAAGGGATGCAGACTCAATATGAAGTGAACAATTTCTCCTAAGTAACTTTTCTCTCAAAGTTGAATTCTTCTCCTCTTCTCCACATCTTGGATATGACCCATTTATATCCTTCAAAATGGAATTGAAGGGTCGATTTGAAACGTTTCCAGTATATGGAAGGTCAAGGATCATGGATCTCGTGACGTGACATGGAAACCCAACACCATTTTTTTATTTTGGGCACAAAACCCAATGTACACGAGTTGTAATGGTGCAACATGCATATACGCATGTTGTATAGTTGTTAGGGAGCCTATATGTGGAAAAATATAATTTTAGGTCTGGGAATTGCAAAAAGGGGACTTCAAGTCTACATAGAGAAATGGAAAAGTCCTTCTAAGAAAGTTGCATGGAGTGAGGAAAATCTTTCTATAACACTAGAAAGTGGTGTCATTTCCACAAAATCCCCTGGCACAACACTGATGAATGTCACTCAAAATAGTCATTGGTGGCCGAGATCAAAGAAAAATATTTGAACCCGGATTCAGAATACTATCCACAAAATACTGAGAAAAGACAGATCATTGATGCAGACCCAACTGTTACTATCGTGACTGCAACAATTCAACCAGAAGAACCAATAGATCCTAAAGAGGGGGTGCACCTTTTTCATTCACAGATATGGGTGAATGGGACCCCGTTGCATTTTATTGTTGATAGCGAAAGCCAGAAGGACCCCATATCAGCAAAGGTCATCAAACAGTTGGGATTGTTGACAACACCACACCCGCAACCATACAACATTGGGTGGCTTCGCCAAGGACGAGATCTCCATGTCATCCAGTAGTTTCAAGTGTCATACATCATCCAGCCTTTCAAGGATGAGGTATTATGTGATGTTTCCCTGTTGGATGTCTGTGATGTTATTTTGGGCCAACCATATATGTGGAAGCACCATGTTATTTATGAGTCTTGACCTTGTAGTGTCATTATTACTCTAGGAGGTCATCTCTACAAGATACCAGAGGTATTTCCAACTATTGTACCACATAAATAGTGTCTTAAGGTAGTATCCCATACTACAAAATTCATCTTCTTCACAATATGTTCAAAAGGTGAATAGAAGGACACGACAACCACTGCAGCCTTGGCCCAATACCTTTCTATTCAATAGAAATAGATTGCAGAATAGAATGTTTCTTCACCTACAAGGGTTCCTACAGACTACCCAGTCAAGACAAGATACAATAGGTTGTTTGAACAGATTCAACCCTGCCAACAACAACTTTGTGACATCCTTCAACAAGCTAAGTAGCGCAACTTCTCCAACAAAGTAAGTAGCTCACCCATGTTCAAATTCAGCAAGCGCTTTCCCCTCTCCCCCAGGAACTCAACGCAATGGATACCATTTATTCCTAAGGAGGGAGGATTGATCCAGGTGGGTATCGGTGGCCACCCACCTATTCCAATTGGCTCAAAACAGTTTGTTGGAAACTTACTATTTTTAGCAGTTTTTTGGTTCCTCAACTTTCGGGGCCATTTTGAGGGCCTAAACAAAGCTTCTTCATGATAGGGAACCTCAATTATGGTCAAAGGCTCTAATTGAGCCCCCAAAATGAAGCTCCTCATTGATATTGTTTCAAAAAGTTAATGTGCACCCCGAAAGGAGATTGTATGCCAAAGTTACGTCCCCTAGAAGTTGATACACCAAACTATCCAAAATGGGGTCCACAAAATTGTTGGATTTTCATCTTCTGGGGTTAGGGTTTTGGATTTTCTTTATGTTAAAAAGGCCTTTGGAGCCTCATTGTAATAATTTTCTTCTTGTGAATGTGAGTAGTTGTCACATCTCTTCTTAGAGATAAGTTGCCACCATTCTAACAAGTCTTTCACTCTGTATTTCTACAGTTTTATACATTTCGCTCATTAATAGAAATTGTGTATTATTGTATATATGTTCCTATTGTTATATATATGATATATCTTTGTTATATTATTCTCTCTCTTGAAATATCTATGTATATTTCTATGTTATACCTCCGCTCTCATTTCGTGCCGAAAATAATCTGGATCAGTGGTATCAAAGTAGGTTGCTCTTGATCATTTTTCAGTGCATGTCCCCGATGAGGTCCGAGTATAGAAAATTGGGTCTCGAGATTTTATCTCTTAAGGAAAATCACTCTCGTGTGCCCAAAAAGCCCTCCATGGTGGAAGAAAAGAAAAACCACGTAGCAGAAGATTTTATCAATCTGTTGCTTGAGCAAGCTCTCACATGACAGAGGGACAAAATGATGAAGAATTTTTCCCACATACTTCAGCGCCCATCAATAGCAATAGGAACATCTTCACCAAGAGGCCACTTTGGAAGAACCTATCCTTTCAAGGTACAAGTCAATTTTTATATTTCCGTATTTGAAGGTAAGATAGATGTGGATGCCCTAGAAAAATGGTTACATTTGCTAGAAGGTTATTTCTTTGTTCACAATTTTTCCAACTTGGAAAATATCATATTCGCACTCTTTAAGGCTCTCCCCCATGTCAAAATTTGGTGGGAAACTTACTCGGAGAAAATTTCCACAGAGAAGTCTGGAATATATGGGGTCGAGCCCACTTGGGATTTTTTTGTAGATGCAGTCAAGTAAAGATATTACCCTATTGGTAACTATGAAGAAAAATACATGAGATGAACCACACTATGACAAGAGAGGGGCCAAACAATGTCGGAGTTCAAAAATAATTTCCACACCTTGCACACCAAGTTGGGTATCAAAGACTCTGAGCGACATCTGGTTATGAAATACCGCGAGAATCTACATAGGCGCATCCAAACCGAAATGGATTTCCTGGACATCTCATGGGATTTTCCTATCGATCTGCTGTCAAAATTGAGCAGAAATTTAGGCACCAAAATAAACAAAGAGTTTGGGTTTTCAAATCTGCAACAACCAAAGTATGATAAAGATGGTCCTAACAAACAGCTTGCTGAAAACCAGTCCAAAGCACAAGAAAATAAGGGTCATAGGAAAATGAAGAAGGACACTGGAAAGTGGTTTGTTTTCCACAAAATCCCCTGGCACAACACTAATGAATGTCGCTCAAAACATTCATTGGTGGCCGAGATCAAAGAAAAAGATTTGAACCTGGATTCAAAATCTAAGCCAGAAAATACTAGGGAAAGACAGATCATCGATGCAAACCCCACTGCTACTGTCACGACCACAATAATTCAACCACAAGAACCAACAGATCCTGAAGAGGGGGAGCACCTTTTTCATTCACGAATGTGGGTGAAGTGGACCCCACTACATTTTATTATTGATAGAAAAATCCATAAGAACCTCATCTCAGCAAAAGTCGTCAAACGTTTTGGATTGTCGACAACACCAAACCCGCAACCATACAACATTAGGTGGCTTCGTCGGGGATGAGATATCCATGTCATCCAGTAGTTTCAATTTTCATACGACATATAGCCCTTCAAGGATGAGGTATTATGTGTTTTTCCCCACTAGATGTCTGTGATGTTATTTTGGGCCATCCATATATGTGGAAGCACCATGTTATTTATGAGTCTCAACCTCGTAGTGTCATTTTTACTCTAGGGGTTCATCTCTATAGGATACCAGAGGTAGTTCCAACTATTATCCCACCTAAACAGTGCCACAAGGTAGTATATCATACTACAAAATTCAACTTCTTCACAATTTGTTCAAAATGTGAACAGAAGGACACTGCAACCACTGCAGCCTTGGCCCAAGACTTTTTTATTCAACATAAGAATATTGCAGAAGATATTGTTTATTCACCTACAAGGGTGCCTACACATTCCCCAGTCAAGCTAAGATACAACAGGTTCGTTGAACATATTCAACCCCTCCAACAATAGGTTCGTGACAGCCTTCAAAAAGCTAAGCAACACAACTTCTTCAACAAGGCAAGCATATCACCCAGGTTTAGATTCAGCAAACGCTTTCCCCTCTCCCCCAAGAAATCCACACAATGGAGACCATTTATTACTAAGGAGGGAGTATTGATCCAAGTGAATATCGATGGCCACCCACCTATTCCAACTATCTCAAAACAATTTGTTGGCAACTTACTATTTTTAGCAGTTTTTTGGTTCCTGAACTTCCGGGGCCATTTTGAGGTCCTAAACAAATCTTTTTCGCGATATGTAACCTCATTGATTAAAAAAATAGATTTAATTAAGCCCCAAAATGAATATCCTTGTCGATACCTTTCTAACAAGCTATTGTGTGCCCCAAATGGAGATCGTATGCCAAAGTTACGCCCCCGGGAATTTGATACACCAAACTACCCAAAACGGGGTCCACTTTATTGTTGGATTTTCATCTTTCGGGGTTAGGGTTTTGTATTTCCTTTATGTTAAAAATGCCTTTGGAGCCTCATTTTAATAATCATCTTCTTGTGAATGTGAGTAGCCATCACATCTCTTCTTAGAGATAAGTTGACACCATTCTAGTGAGTCTTTCACTCTGTATTTCTACAGTTTTGTACATTTCGCTCATTAATAGAAATTGTGTATTATTTTTTACTTGTGCCTCTTGTTATATATCCGATATATCTCTGTTATATTATTATCTCTCTTGCAATATGTTTGTATATATATATATATGTGTGTGTGTGTGCGTGTGTGTGTGTGTGTGTGTGTGTTTCATATCTCCGCTCTCATTTCGTGCTAAAGTTAATCTAGATCAGTGGTATCAGAGTAGGCTACTCTTGATCGTTTTTTGGTGCATGTCACCAATGAGGTCCAAGTATAGCAAGTTGGGTCTCGAGTTTGTCTCTCTTGAGGAAAATATCTCTCACATGCCCAAGAAACCCTCCATGGTGGAAGAAAATAAAAATGATGGAGTGGAATATTCTATCAATCTATTGCTTGAGAAATCTCTCACGCGATAGAGGGATGAAATGATGGAGAATTAGGCCCACATCCTTCAATTCTCGTCGATAGCAGTAGGAACGTCTTCATCAAGCAGCCTCTTTGGAAGAAACTCTCCATTCAAGGTTCAAGTCAATTTTGATATTCCCATATTTAAAGGTCATATAGATGTGGATGCCCTAGAAAAATGGTTAAATCTGCTAGAAGGTTATTTCTTTGTTCACAATTTTCCCAACAGGGAAAAGATCAACTTCGCACTCCTTAAGGTTCTCTCCCATGTCGAACATTAGTCAGAAACTTACTGGGAGCATAGTTCCACATAGGATTCTAGAATATATGGGGTTGAGCTCACTTGGGATTTTTTAGTGGATGCGGTCAAGGAACAATATTACCTTGTTATTAACTATGAAGAAAAATACATGAGATGGACCACACTGCAGAAAGAGACCGGGCCAAACAGTGTCGAAGTTCACAAATAATCTACATACCTTTTGCACCAAGATGGGTATCAAAGACTCCAAGCGACATCTGGTTATGAAATACCATGGGGCTCTACATACGTACATCCAAACCGAAATGGATTTCCTGGACATCTCATCACTGGGAGTTGCCTATCGATATGTTGTCAAAATTGAGCAGAAATTTAGGCACCGAAACAAA
>JZKD02S2129628.1:33830-45763 GCA_000966675.3 Picea glauca
TTTTGATAAAGTTGTTGAAAAAAGTTTTAAAGCTTTCTCTATCATAAGTCTAAATATGAATATTCTACTGAAAGGTATTATTTTTGAGAGATTTGACCCTATCAAGTGATAAGAGGATTGATTCTCATTCTATTTAAATAGATGTAGAATTCTTAGGGATAGGGGGGTGAAATTTTTCGAATGATGAATGATTGAATATTGTAAAGGAGAATGTGACACTTTGGATTTCTTCAGGTTTTATCCCTGTGAGTAATTTTCTTGTGTTTTGAATATAATATTTGTCTTGAAATTATTATGGTTCATGTTCTTCTTGCAATAATCTTGTGTTGTTAAACCTCATCTTTTGTCCATTTTATCAATGCATTGTTGTTTCTATTAATTGCATATATATTAATTTTGTTCAATTTATATATGTATTCAATAATTTATCTTCCCAATGATTATGATTATTTATGAGGGGACTATTTGAATGCATGTGTTGAAATGTATTAAGTTTGCTTGTATATTTTGCACATGTTATGATCAATTTTGTCAACAAAGTTGTTTCTCTTGATGAAATGTTTACGCACCTTCATAAAGAATTGAATTTAACAAGTTAATCTTTCTGTATTTATCTCAAGACTTTCATTCCCTGTTGAAATTATTTCTACAAACTTGTTGTAGTTTTGTACTTCACAGTTGTCTGTCACAAATTTCTCTTGACAGAAAGGTTGATGGATGAGCTTTTACAAAGGAAGATACAACCAGTATATCTCTCATCCCTTCTGGCCAGAAATAGGTTAGTAAAGCTTTAGTTTCTTTTATATTAGTTTTTTCATGAATGCAAATTACCATTAAAGTTTAAATGTTTTGTACATTTAAACTAAAATTGTTATCATTTACATTCATTCTTTTCTTTCATCTTAAGTTTAGATTGAATTTAAGTTAAATTAATAAAGTTTGTAGATTAATATTAGATCTTTTAATATTTTCAATTTTCTTGGGATTCAATTCCCTTTGCAAACTCTTTTGTTTCACAAGACTTCTCTGAAATCTTGTATCTGTACATTGTGTAAATTATGTAGTTAGTAGTGTGAACAATAAACAGTAGTGTGTACAATAGATATTTGTTAGTAAGTAGTTAGTTATTTTTATTTTTATATTTTTTAGGATAGATACCCTCATCGGCCAACGGAGCCGTTAAACCTGTCAGGGGTAGTTACTTCAAATGGCTTAGGTTACACTTAGACAACTTCAGAGCATAATCTCCCTTTCATTTGACAAGTGGTCATTTCTACCTATCAACAGTGTTGTGGGTAAAAGACTCCTTGTGCATAAGACTTCCCAAAGTTGTAATATTGCATGTGGGAGGTCTTGAAAGCATGTCTACCAACTCAATAGTGTTTCCCTTCTTATATTTGATGACTATATGAAACTACTACAAAACCCCATCCACTTGTAGTGCCTGGTTTGTTGAAGCATACTCTAGGCTTGCAAACACTACAATGGTTGTTGATCACTATGGATAATGGTTTCCTTTCCCATAAGATAATGCTTCCACTTCTTAATATCTTGAACTAGGACATAGAGTTACTTATCATATGTAGGGTAGTTTAGGATTCTACCATGAAACATTTCATAATGATAGCATATTGACTTACCCCGCTACATCAATACCACATCCATCTCCACTTCAAAAGGATTCTAAAAATTAGTCAATTCAAGAAATAGTGCTTGAATAATCTTTTGTTTCAACTCATCAAAAGTTTTCTATTAATTCTTTCCATGCTAGAAACTCTTACCATTAGTTGTTATCGCATGAAGTGGTGCAACTACAAATGAAAAGGATGATATAAACTTCTGTGCAGACTGCACTTCCCCAACAAAGCTCCTAACTTCAGTGGAATTAGTACAAAATGGCCACTTGATAATGACCTCCATCTTTGCAGGATCTATCTTGAGTTCCCCTCCACCAATCACACACCTCAAATACACCAATGATTACTGGAAAAAAATCACATTTCTTAAGGTTAGCAAGCAATTGTTGCTTTTTCAGATTTTGCAGAACCTGCGTGAGATGGGAGATATGCTCTTCCTAGGTAGAGCTATAAACCAATATATCATCTAATTACACTATCACAAATTAATCTAGAAAGGGATGCAATACAACATTCATCAAATGCATAAATGTAGTTGGTGCATTACATAAACCAAAACACATTATCAACCATTCATATATACCTTGTCTTGTCTTGAAGGTGGTCTTCCATGTGTCTTCTTCTTTAAATCATAGCTGACGGTATCCTAATTTGATATCCAACTTGGTGAAGTGCTTGGTATGCTACAATTGAGCTAACAAATCATTGATTCTAGGCAGACGGTTTTGATTCTTGAGGGTGATCATGTTAAAAGCTCTATAATTGATACGCATTCTCCAAGTCCCACCTTCTTTAGTACTATGATGATAGGTGACCCACAAGGTGAGGTGTTTGGTCAAATTAATCCCTTCTCTAGTATCTACTACAATTGTTTCTTCATTTCATCTACTTCGAGGATGGACTGTATGTATAGCCCAATATTTTGCAATGGGGATTTAGATAACAATTGTATATCATGCTCCACTTCCCTCTTAGGTGGTAACCCTTTAGGCATCTAAAACACTTCTATGTGTGCTTGCAAAAAAATTTCCAACTGAAATTTATGCTCTTTAGTACATTCCTCCAAAGATGTATTTATTTTTACCAATTCATCACCTAGTTGATTCCCTCTTAAGAAAGGTAATACAAACTTCCTACTAGAACTGGTCAATTTCTTGGCTTGGTTATCACTTACCAAAGAGATCATGGATTCAACTTTGTGTTCATTTATTATGAAAGACTTCCCATCCTCAATTAGGCGGTATTGGTGCGCTCTCTCCATGAATATTGCATCCCTCATATACATGTAGGGGATTCCAAACTCTACACTACACACATCAAGGGGTACTACATCTAAATCCACTTCATCAATATAGTTTTTACTTATAGAAAAATTGATCTTACATTGTTTAGTAACTTTAAAATTTGTATCATTATTTACCCACACCAATGGATATGGGTTAGGATGATAATGAATTACTTCCAATCCAAGCTTGTTGACCAAATATTATACTATGAGGTTGGCCTGTGAACCGAAATCGAATAGAGAATCCACCTTTGTCTCCATGGCCTAGATAATAATATGTAAGAGTTTAGTCATATACTTATCTTGCTTGTGATGAAGGCTACTTAGGTTCACCTCCTTCTACACTACAGTGTAGAAAAATATTTTCATATACATCTGAGTTTCTCTTTACCTAGTTTCATGAATCCATGGCTAGTAGGTTCTTATTTTTGGCATCCTTATTACGGTTCTATGGATTCATCTTTGGATGTAGCTTCCAACACTTGCATTCAGTGTGATCATTGATATTATAATGGTTGTAGTGGTTTTTTGGATCCTTCCACCACTGTGTATTGGATGTTGTCTTCTTGTCATTTCCTTTCCACTTCTTCTTCCCCTCCTCAGAAGCATCTTGGTGGTATTTCTATTTGGAACCACTTGGTTGTCTTTTTTTATTTCCTATATTCTCTAGGTATTCTTCTTGCACAAAAGCCTCATCAATTGTCCTATTTTTGAAGAGAATCACTTGCTTCCCTAAATGAATATGTAGACTCCCCAGATAATTGAAGAGCACGTATGAATTATTTGGATATATATCCAACATAATCACCATTTTTTTGAACTCAATGGTGTAGTCTTGCACACTCTACTCTTGCCTCTACCTGAAGTGATGCTAACAGATCCATTGGTCCTGTACATACCCAATATGGTATAATTGGTACTTGATGATGGTTTTAAATTCCTCCCACTTAGTTACTAGGGGATCACCCTCTAGCCTAAGTGTCTTCATATGGATTTCCCACTAGGTTGATGATTGGCCCTCTAGTTTCAGTCGAGAAAATGAAATATTTTTCTCTTCTCCTATGTTATACTCTAAAATAAAATTTTGATTGTTGCAACCAATGATTCAAATTAACATCTTCAATATCACCTTGGTAAGGTTTGAATTCTACTTTCACTTCCATTTTAAATAGAGATTGTGAA
The DNA here is from genome assembly GCA_000966675.3 of Picea glauca. NCBI lineage: Eukaryota > Viridiplantae > Streptophyta > Pinopsida > Pinales > Pinaceae > Picea > Picea glauca. The sequence continues at coordinate 37,935 of JZKD02S2129628.1, forward strand.
GAAGTAATGACACCGGAAATTGGTTTCTCTTTCTCTCGCTCTTTTTTTGGCTCCTTTTATGTTTTTTCAATCTCTCCTAAGTTATCGTCTAATACAAATTTTGAGTTAGAACCACCAACCTCCCCAAAAGGTCTAAAAATTCTCTCTAGAGACACCACAAGGAGGTCCATATTGTGAGAGATATCCACAACTTGTTCTTCCAACTTTAAAAATATCTCCTCTGCCTCATCTCGAGGGTTGTTACAACTGGAATCTTATAACATGGCTAGGGTTCTAAGACTTGCTTCCTAATCCAATTCCTGGATCTTGCAACTTTCCACAAAACCCCAAAGAAAACTGCTCTAATACCAATATGGTATGTAAACTATCATAGATATTCCATTGGAACAGTTTGACACAAAATCTCTTACAGTATTTTGGAATATTTTACTATGAAATTTATTACCGTAGATCTTAGATTTGATATTACTAGCATGGTGCTCAAATTTATGGAAAAACTGAAACCGATACGAATGAAACAAGAAAGTAAACACACCATCCATAAGATGAACACAAGATGTGACCTAGGAAATTCGATATAGGAGAAAACCCAGCTAGAAGGTGAGGCATATGTTCTACTCTTTTTTTTTTTTTTTTATGAAATGCAAGTACAAAGAAAGGGGCACTCACTATGGAGTTTCCATGGACATTGTGGCCTAAATGGCCACTATAAAATCTTCTACCTCCTCTGTAATACTTCAATATCCCACTCCTATATGCTCTACCCAACTATGGAACAATAACAATACCAAAAGAATGGAACCCCTTCCTTTCCTAGCTACCCAATATTTAACATACCCTGATAGTTGTCTAAGGTTAGGGTTAGGGTTTTTTCATGCCTCAAACCTAAATTAATCTTAGGGTTTTGGACCCTTTAGAATCTTCTTGAGATTCCAAACATGACTAGTCCCACATGTGTGAGTATTGTGGGTTGGCATGACATCCATTCGGTACCATGGTGGTCAACAGGGTAGATCAACTTGTGGGAGGCATAACTTCTGCAGATGAACTCTAATTGAGGTTATTTTCGCATCATTGGAAATATTTTAGTGTGTAGAACAGCGTCAAGTGGTTGGGAACTAAGTTTGCAAATTTTTGACCCCAAAAAGTGTCAATTGATGTCTTAAATTGGCTCTGGAGGGTTATGGACCCCAAATCACCAAATTGGGGCCTACCACTAAAATGGGCCCTACAAGCCAATTCCTCCAATTTTTCCACCCAAAAAGTACCATGATAGATGGAAAATGATATAATGATCCATTATGGATTAGGGTATAAGAGCCTTATAACCTAAAACATGTCCTATGCCTAATAATGATATTCTATAGGAAGATATCCAAGTAAGCGTACACTCATGCTAGATGATGTGGAACCAATCAAGTGCACGAATAATCCATGTTAAGTCCCGTTGTAGTCACCAAATGAGAAGAAATTTAACCTCTTACTCCAAGAGAAACTTTATCTTAATGACTTATCATTATTGGTCAGTTTTTAATATAACTTAATTTAGAAAAGAAATCCCTTTTAAATTCCTAATATAACTTGACGAGGAAAAGGACACCTAGCTATGCATGCAAAATAGGTTTCTAGAAGGAGAAGACCTAGCCTCCCATGCAAGAGAGATATAAAAGGATAAATTTCTTTGGAGGAGGGGGATTCTTTCCTCAATCTTACCTCCATCACTTGGCTCTCATATTGGGGTAGATCTAGCATGTCTCTGAGTGAAATTCTATAAGGTTGGAATGTTAAGGTTTTTGAGAATGAAGGGTAGAGAAGACCTTAGTTCATGTCATTCCATGGCCTTATCTCAGAGGTTAACCCATGTTGTCGAGAATCTTTTGTGTTGATCATATACCATGGTTGATTGGCATAGATTTCATGCCTCTTTTTTCAAGATCATGGTAGTCTCTTGTTGTAAGAGTATCATGAATAATATTTGTTTATCAATATTATACAATATACAAATTCTATTTTCAAAATGAATTATATGGATTTAATACTAATTTTTCAGTTGATAATTTTTTTGTTCATTTTGTTTTTCACAGTGATGACAGTTACAGTAAATACTTTCTTTATCATAAATAACAAAATAATCTTGAAACTCGTTTATATACCAAAGTTGGTATAAGATATCAGTGCTTTTGGTTTCTTAAAAATTTTCTTCAAGCTCATAACACTATACTTAATTATAACTCGTTTCATTATTATAAAAAAGGAGAAATTGATTTGAATTAAATGATAAGGAGTTCATATTTGGGACCTCATTTGATGGACGCAGGTGCCTCCAGAAAACCTCTACAAGTTTCAACGATCTCTTCTTCAAACCGCTCGATTCTTCTAATACATGAGCGAAGTCTGAATCAGTTAGAGAATGGAAGATTTAAGCAACCAATATTATGGATTCTTCCTAATGCTCGCCTCGTTTCCCCATCACAAAATTCACAACTTGTAAAAATAGTACAATAATTTAATCGATCAAATGAATTTTTTTTCAGATCAAACTGGAATGTAAGACTGTAAATTTAAAAATGAAATGTTAACAATTGAATACACTCTTGTACATGCACCTCCATTGTAGTTTTGTTCCTCAAGGAAAAATAATATACACATGTGAATAGATTCCAAAGAATTCTCACCTACAAACATACCACGAATCGAATCGTCCAACACATTGTTCAGGATTGCGGCTAAATTCGGGTGATCTCGTAACTCAATGCTCATTATTCTTTGGCAGATGGGTTCATTCTCGAGCCAAAGCAGAGCCAAAGCTTCTCCTGCCTTGGTGACAAGCTCAACCACTTCCAACCACTTCCTTTATAGCCAAAAAAAGCTTGCATATTGCTCTTTATTTATGATAAATCGGTGTACCTTGATAGATAATAGATAATTTGTACCTTCACTATAGGTCCAAGATTTCCAACGTTCCAGCAAAAGCTTCAACCCACAATCGATGTATATTCATCCAATTGGTGATGTATTGTATAAGTATCTTGTAAGTGAATTGCAAATATATCTTATCCAGGTGGATTTCGGTGGCCATCCACCTTTTCCACTAAATCAACATTTTCAAGCCTATGGTTTTAATAAACCATGATATTCTCCCTTTTGATGGGGAATGTAATGTAATTCCATTTCCATTTGTTAATTACAAACATTATGTTATGATTTCCTAGTGGTATTATGTACATTCCTATAGCATAGTGTTAATGCATTGAATCCTTTTAGAACTCTGCAGCTAAGCGTGCTTGGAATAGAGTAGTATTGGGATGGGTGATCGTCTGGGAAGTCAATAGTGTTTTACATGCCTATGATAGTTTATAAACTTAGACCAATTTATCTTGCATGCATAAAGGGAATTATTCTCCTCTCACTCTCTCATATATAATTGAGGTGGAGGACCTTTAAGCATGCAATGGAGTGTGATGTAAAACTTGTTGTGTAGCCAACATTTCTTTCTCTTCAGAGACAAGATACCCCATTCTGCCAATTTGTGTTCGACAATGTTTTTCTATCTTATTCATTAATAGAAGTTGGGTTTCACTATATTTTTGTGGTCTCTACTATATTTTCGTTTGTATCTCATTTTCATCTCAGCATAATCTAGATCAGCGGTATCATAGCGGTCTTCTCCTTGTCATTTCTCGGAGCATGTCCTTGACAAAGTCGGGGTATAGAGAGTTGGGTCTCAGGCCAACCCAAGTGACCTCCCATGGTGAAAGAAAAGAGAGATGACAAAGTAGGATATCCTTTCAAGAAGTTGCTTGAGGAAGCCCTTGTGCGACAGACGAACAAAATGATGGAAAAATTCGCTCAGATCCTTCAACGACTACCAATGGAAGCCAAGGCATCTTCAACAAGTAACCATTTCAAAGGACACCCTTCAAGGTACAAGTCAATTTTGATATCCCCTTATTTGAAGGCCAGATAGATGCAGATGTTGTAGAAAAATGGTTGAATCTACTAGATGGTTATTACTTTGTCCAAAAAAAATCGAGAGTGAAAATATCACCTTCGCACTCCTTAAATATCTTCCCCGTGTCAAAGCTTGGTGGGAAAGTTACTGGGAGAGATACACCATGAATGAATCTATGTCATTCAGGAGAGAACCCACTTGGGTGGCCTTTGTAGATTATCTCGAGGAGTTCTACCCTGTCAAAAACTATGATGACCAGTACATGAGATGGACGATTTTGCATCAGAATAGAGACTAGATGGTGTCAGAGTACACTAAAATATTTCATACCTTGCGCTCAAAGCTGGGTATCAAAAACTCTAAGCAACACCTGGTTTTGAAGTACTGTAGTGGTCTACACAGGTACATCCAAACATAGATGAATTTCTTGGACATCTCCTCACTGGGAGATGCTTATCGATATGTAGTTAAAATTGAGCAGAAATTCAAGTAGCGGAGTAAGCAGGAGTTCGAGTTTGAAAATACACCACAAAAGAAGCATGGCAAAGGAAACCCTAACTCATAGAATGAAGGACATGGAAAGGAAGGCTAGCCTTAAGAGATCCATTCTGAGACACAAGAAAATAAGGGTAACGAGAAGTGTAAGAAAGACACTAGAAAGTGGTGTGAGTTCCACAACATCCCCTGGCACAACACTGATGAATGTCACTCGAAATAGTTATTGGTGGCCGAGCTCAAAGAAAAAGAATTATAACCTGACTCAGACTTTAATTCAAAGCACATTAAAGGGAAACCGATCATCGATGCAAAACTAATGCTACCAATTCAGGGATGATTTTAGGGGCTAAATTTCGCTCATGGGCTAATTTTCCATGGTTTTTCCAAAAACGAGATTCTTTATTTTAAAAATGATTCGCCCAAATTCTATAGGATAACATTATTTTACCTTAAAAATTGCCAAAATTTTATAAAAACTATATAAAATACTTAGAAATTTGAATATTTTTACAAAATATCGCCAAACATTTATAGTTGATATATGAAGGATTAGTAAGATTCACCAAGGTTTCTACATTTTAAAATAAATTTCCATTCTTAAAATCATCCTTGGCTACCATAGTAGCCACAACAATACAACCAGAAGAACCAGAGGAGCTTGAGGAGGGGGAGCACCTCTTCCACTCATAGATGTGGGTAAAGGAGACCCCGCTGCATTTCATTGTTGATAGTGGGAGTCAGAAGAACTTGAGCCTAGGTTGTCAAGAGATTGAAGTTGCCAACGATACCACACCCCCAACCATTCACCATCAGATGGTTGAGCCAAGGATGAGACATTTGTGTCAACCAGCAGTGTCACATGTCCTACGACATCAAGCCCTTCAAGGATGAGGTACTATGTGATGTCGCCCCACTTGAATTCTATGATGTTCTTTAAGGACAACCATATATGTGGAAATGTCATGCTATCTATGAGTCTCGACCTCCCAGTGTCATTGTTACTCTGGGAGGTCATTTCTATAGGATACCAGAGGTATCTCCGACTATTGCCACTTCATTGATCTTAGAAAACAGTGTCGCAAAGTAATCTCTTAGACCACAAATTTTCCCCTCTTCATGATCCAGTCAGATGATGAACAGAAGGTCATTGCGACCATTACAGCCTCATTCCAAGACCTTTCTATACAACAAAAACAAATTGAGAAGATTGTAGAGGAGCACAAAGATATGTTTTCACCTATAGGGGTGCCTCTGCACTGTCAAGTCAAGAATTCCACTAACTTGGTGCGCGGTGCTCCCTTACCTAATGGTCCAATCTATAGACACTTCCTTCCAGAGAATGATATTCTTCCATACGTTCATCATAGATTTATTGGCCACGACCTTGTTTAGGCATGTCTGGGGTTCCAACCATTAGCCCCCATTGATATAGGTCTTTATGTTGCATCTTCACCGACAGAGTCCTCCCACACTCATACCAAGGTAGATCATGCAGTCATATTTGTTGAACGTATCCAACACCTCCAAAAACAGGTTCATGACATCTTTCAACAAGCTAATACCAAGAACAACTAGGACAATTACTTCAGCAATGCAAGTAGCTCACCAAGGTTCAGATTCAGCAAAAATTTTCCTATCTCCCGAGGGAACCTGACACAATGGATACCATTGCTTCCTAAGGGGGCGGGAATGATCCAAGTGGATCTCGGTGGCCATCCACCTTTTCCACTGAATCAACATTTTCAAGCCTATGGTTTTGATAAACCATGGTATTCACCCTTTCGATGGGGAATGTAATGTAATTCCATCTCCATTTGTTATTTACAGACATCGTGTAACGATTTCATAATGATCTTATGTACATGCCTACAACATAACATTAATGCATCGGATCCCATTAGAACTTTGCTTGCTATATTTTTGTTTGTATCTCATTTTGTTCTCAGCATAATCTGGATCAATATCGGTGATTATTTTCGCTTAAGTACAAGTTTGGAAAGCAAATGATTAGCCAATCACATGTCGGATAAAAGTAATTTAAATATTATGAAAAAATGATTTTTTTGTTAACCATATATACAACATTGGACAACAAAAAAAATATTTGTAGTCAAAGAAAAATTAATAGATAATCAATGATGAATCGAATACTATAGTCCCAACCTTCCACATCTACTAATGAGTAACATTTATATCTGAAATAACAATACAAAAATACCACTTGTAATCTTATGAACCTATCTTTTATTTGTTGTTTTGTATTTTTATCTTATGTTTTGCAACATTATTGATAAGAATTAAGATTATTAAGTTTTCCATCTCTGGGTGAAGCTATGGAGAAGATTGAGCATGCCACAAATTGGTATCAGTTTTGGTTTCAAAAATTGTATGAAATGGTAGTGTGAGGGAAGAACAATGAAGTCGATGCCATACCATTGGTGTTTTCCATGGCATACCCCTTGTGTTTGAATTTGCCTTATGAAGATATATGGTAAATTTAGTAACATGGACTTTTCAACCAATTGTTTGTCAAAATGCATGGATTGTATCCACACAGTGTTTAATGCATGATGGATTCCACCTTTAGTGGAGAGTGCATGATGGATTAGAGTTTTCGAGTCGGTTATATTTGATTTTAAACAAAATTCCAGTATACTAGAGTGGCCTATCTGCTGCACTACTCTTACTGAACATTTTTTAACTTAGATGTCTATGAGGATTCACCCAGAGCTTGTAGCGTAAAGGTATTTGTTGAGTGAATTGATCAGTTGTAGAAAACCCTAATTCTCTTCAAATCCATGCAACACCTGCAGAGATGTCCTTCTACAGACATGTTAAATTCTCAACCATAAGAAATGATAGTTTTGTTCCTGCATAATTTCTGGATTTTAAAGGGTTCCTTCAATCGAATGTTGAGTTTTCCATTTTGAATGATTAGCAGAGACTCGTAAAGTCTTCTTCTTTTTTCGCCTATAATGAGACAACCTGCTTGGACAGTTCTCAACATGGAACATTTCATGGTGCTGAGCATAGTGGACTTCTCAAATAAACATGCAGGGATTTGCAATGAGAATTGCACTTTTTTCGGCCTGAGCAATTCAACTCAATGGGATGAACCAAGAAGGGAGTCACTTCATTGAGATTAAGAGAAGTTTTCAAGATCCATTGAATAATCCAAAAGGGTGGATTGCCTTGAAGATCCTGAAATTTTCTAGAAACAAGATGCTCAGGGGAATACCACCCGAGCTTGGAAATTGCATGCAGCTAGAGATCCTTGATTTAAGAAGCAACATGTTTCATGGTGAAATCCCTTCTCACCTTGGCAGTTTGGTTCACTTGGAACTTGTTCAAGAATTACTTATATGGAAATCTCCCAAAT
>JZKD02S2129672.1:0-17675 GCA_000966675.3 Picea glauca
AGCTATGGAATGTAAGAAACTCACTGATCGTAGTGCCCATACCTACGAGAAACTCATTGAGAATCCAGAACTGAAGGCATTGGAGTCACAGCTCCAAGAGGTGAAGTATCAAGCCGAAATGATACAGGTGCAACTGAATCTCCTGTCAGCTATGGAAATAATGAAGCACTCCCAAGAGAAACGCACTGCCCAACAATAGATCCACACTATCTAGATCAGAGTTATGTAAGTAACTCAAAGGCTCTGACCTATACAAGATAAGGCCTACCAATTGTTCATAGAAGTCGAAGGCCGAGGAGCATAACTGGAGCAGGTTGTCACTGTAGCTGAAAATTCCTAGAGGGACCTGTGAACGAGGTAGTCATCTAAGAGTTCATTGCACAAGAGGCCATGGAACGATAGCAAGTCGAAGCAGCTCGATCCAATCTCAAGGATTTCGAAGCAGAACTACCCATATTAGAGTGACTCAGAATGAGTCACAGGTGATTGTTGGGGCCCTGTTGGCCCTTGACCAAGATTTGGGAGATCCTTGGTCAAGTTTGACCTATTTTGGGACTTCGACAGCCTATCAAAGAAGGAGCGCAAGATGAAGTAGAGATTATGGGATCTCGGCTCCTTTTTGGATCCTTTTTTGGATTTGGGATTATGTAATGGGTATGGGATGTCGTCCCATGAGTTTACCCATGTTTAGGCCTATTTTGTAAAGTACAAATAGATTTCTAGGCAATGTAAGAAGAGAGCAGTTACAAATGGCTAAGTGGTAGATCTATGTGATTGAAGGATTGTAAGTGCTTTGTGCATACTGTGTGAGACTTGTAGAGCTAAGTGCAAGTCATTGTAAGAGGCCGTGGAAGGATGCATGCTTAGATCTACTCGGGGAAGGAGGATCTAGCGAGCCATGTAGATCTCTTGTGCTATGTGGAGTAAGGTTTTGAGACTCTGTGCATGTAACCTATTGAATAAGCTATTAAATAAGAAGAGTTGGTGGACATAGCCCCAGGGTGGGGGTGAACCACGTATATGCTGCGTTGCTATGATTTGTGCAATGTGTTGATGTGTTTATGTCTTTACTTGCTAAGTGCTTTGATATAGATAGATAGATATGTTTATGCTTTGTGATAATGATGTATATGGTTGTTATATCTAACTTATATGAATGTGATAGTGCCTAAATCTATTAGATCTTGCCTACTTCTAAATGATAAGTGCTTAGATACATCATATCTGAATGAATGATGTGATGCTCTATTTTATCTGCAGAGTAGATAGTGGTTAAATATTGATGAATTGTCGGTGCTAAGTGCTCTGTTAAGTATTACAATCACAGATCTGTGTCCCAACTAAGGTTGCAGACACCTGAGTCCTGGAACCATCCCTGCCTCTACCTCAGGTGAGACTTCATCTTCTTCGCAAGTGTTGCCAAAAGGGCCTATAGTTAGGGTTTTGTTGGTGCGTTGTTGTAGCGTTAAACCCTGGGTCTTCCCCTGTGCCAACACATGGATATGGGTTCCCTAGTTTTATGATCAAATAGATTGGCCATGTCAGGTGAGAGTTGTAAGAGTAGATGGGGGAAGGGGCCCCTTTGCACAGGTCTTCATGGGGTAAGTGAATGATGAATTGGAATTTAGATGGCCTACTAATAGTGGGGGAGATGGGAGGCTAATGAAAATGGAATAACACATTCAACATAATCAACCATACATATGTGAATAGTTGGGAATCGAAGGGGATGGGTCAGTATGATGAGGAGAAAGAAGTATGAGTTTCATTCTATGAGATGTAGATTATCTAGAATCCCATCCTATGGGAAGAAATAACATGGGTGTCAATAATTCAAGGGGAGATAAAAGAAAGTAAACCCAAGGGGATAAAATCTTATCGACCAACAACAACTAAATGCATGTGGAACTAGGTGAATTTACATGTGTAGTCAGGATAAGAAATCGTGAGGGGGGATGAAATTGGATAATGCACTAAGATTAGAGGGAGTGCTTAAAATGATAGTTTGAATAAGTATATACTTGAAGGGGTGGGGTAGGGTGAATGACCCTACCATATGCATCCAAGAGACAAAGGGGCCCTCTTGGAAAATACTTTCAGACACCAAACTAAATACCTGAAGTGAAAGTATTGATGAAAATAAACTTGATGGTGCAAATGTTAAAAGAAACATGGCTAGTGAGCTCCCATACCTATATGTGGAACTGAGGTGTGGGGGTTCGGTGGTGGGGAATGGATCCAAGAGGTATTTTTGGGAACATGAATAGAGAATACGTCACTAGAGGTGGTGAGGCCATCATTCCATTGGTGCAAATGAATAAAAAATGGAGCTTCTAAGCTCTATCACGGTCCTTGGGAACTTTGTGACTAGGCCATATAAATGAGAGTGGGGCCCACAAAGTGACCTATTTTTTACATTATTTATTTGGTATGTGAGCGTGTGGATCCCACGACCTTCCCAATATTGTTATTTTTGTGCCCATGACTAATTTTTGATTCCATGAGATCCATGTAAGGGTTCTTGACCCAACTTTGTCATTTCTACATTTAATTCTCAAGATAGGGCATGAAGGGGGGATCATATATCCCTTTTTTGAATGGGACCATATGGTTCACATGGGATATCATCGAATATTCACATGATATGGTGTGAATGTTCAATGGTCACTTGCATGAATGGCATAATTTTCCATATTACAATTGTTGGAATTTTTTGCATGGACGATCATTTGATAGCCATGCAAACATTGTGGCTACAAAATGGCCAATCATGAGAAATAGTTACATGGATATTAATTATACAGTCACATGAATCAAGCATTTTTTTAGTGAACAATCATGCCAATAATGAGTGTGACTATTCACAAAATAGTCATGTGAATTTTCATTGATCAATCACACAGGAGACTTGCATGATTGTTTATTGAATAGTCGTGTAAATTGCATGACTAAAAGAGATATAGGTGCATAGGTAGAAGAAATGGCCAAAAACACATGACATGAATTATTTGGTTTTGTTTTGGTAAGGATTAACATTGTATTGGACAACCATACCTATCCAGTGGTAGGAGAGAGACTGTGACACCCTATGAACTGAGTTTCATGGTGATCCTGCAATATGACTTGAGTTGGTTGGATATATCCTACCCAAGTAATTCAACTACATCTTTCTACACTCCTAGGAGGATCTATTGGACCAGCTTATTGATATGTGGAGGTCCAACCATCATGCCTTTGAGATGCATGGGAATATGATTGAGATGTCTACCAAGCTAGACATATACTTTCTAAAAGGGATCACCTTTCAAGAAGAGATATCGAAACTAATACCTTGCATGGATGACACGATATCAATCTAGTAGCTCATAATATAGTATTGACCAGGGGATGAGGTTGTGAGAGAGGGATCCATATCAATCTTGAGGATTATGGATTTGGCCACCCATGTGGTGGAATCCATGGTATTCAGGATCTACGGAACCTTGGGTACTCGGTGGATCATCAATGCCTATACGTTAGCCATGGAGAGGGTGATCCAAGGAAGTTTTTATTCCTAAGCTTCTTTGATGAGAAAGGCCATTTTTTCTTAGATGACACATTGTTGGATGCATAGAGAGGGGGACTTTACCTTTCGCTTAATCCTTTCTTGTTTTTTCTTTGAGCATGTGGTGTTGTTATGCCCATAGGTGCACCTTAATATGTGGGGGATGAGAGAGCCCCAAATGAGGTGGTGGGGGGAACTTATCATCCACAAGGGAAGAGGAGGCACCATTAGTGTTGGGTTCCCTAACAGTAGTAGTGGGTCAGGAAGCAATGACTGCAGAGGGGCCATAGAGAGTGGGTGAGTGACAGGGTCACTATAATAATGAGGTAGATACAACACAACATAGGTGGAAAGTGGACCTAGAGGAGGAGGGATAACACGTAGTAGATATTTTTGGTCAACCGGTAAACATAAGAAGGTGCTTGGACATCCTTATGCAGGGTATGGGAGAGGCCATATGGGCCAAACTTTGTGACAAGATGATTGATGCATATGGTGGCATTGGAGTAGAGTGGTGCTCGTTCTTGAGGTGGATAGAAGTGTTAGGGGCCACAATTATAGGGAAGAGGATGCCTCCTATGGTAGGAGAGAAAGTAGAAGGAAGGGTTGGGATAGCAGGTGGAGCACTCCCAATCGAGAGTGATCTGGATTTAAGAGAGGAATGAACTGATTAACAGACTAAATATAATAAACAAAAAGATATGAAGAACAACATAGATATCCAGTGAACAATATCTTCTATTGAATAAATGAAATAGGCTGAAACTGTAAAAATGCAGAACTGAAACACTTTCTTCAATGGTGGTAGGTATCTTTGAGAAGAGATGTGGCTACTATGCACATCCATCTAAGTAGAATGATTACAATGAGGCTCCAGAGGCCTTTTTGATATTACTCATGAATTCCAAAACCCTAGACATCCAAAAACCTAACCCTAGGAGATGAAACACCAAAATTTATGTGGGCCCCTATGGGTAAGTTGGTACCTCAAATTCCCAAGGTCGTAACGTTTGCATACAACCTCTATTTTAGGCATGTGATAGCCCATCAGAAAGGTATTTTAGAGAACTACACATTACGCCATCAAACTCTGAATCTATTAACAATTTGACTATGGTGAGCCAAAAAACATTTTTAAGGGCCCAAAAATGGCCCTCGAAGTAAAAAAAGATGTGCTAAAATGAAAACATACAAAATAAGCTAGTTGGATGAGGTGGGAGGCCACCAATATCCACCTGGGATATGTCTAGGGCTTCAAATAACTCCTGAAGTGTAGAACCCACCATTACAAAGAAGTACAGAAGAATGTGTTGAACTAAAATTGTTAAGAGGATCTAGTTGGAATAGGTGGGTGGCCACCAATATCCACCTGTATCAGTCCTCCCCCCTTAGGAATCAATGGTCTCCATTACGTTGAGTTCCCCCATCAGGTGAGGAAACTTCTGCTAAATTTGGCCCCAGGAGGGCCACTTTCCTTGGTGTAGGAGCTGCCTTGCCTTGACGACACGATAGATTTGGATCCTCTGCTGGCGCATTCCCTTAACCCATGTGCCCATTATCTAATTAGTGGATGTTTGTTCCATGCAGTCAGGGTTGAGCTATGTTGGTGTCAGTTCTTTTGTGATCTCTGAGGTGTGCAATAATGGTCGAAAATATCGCCTAATGAGGTCCACATTGAACACTGGGTGCAATCCAAGAAAGGGTGGAGTGTTAAGCTCAAAATCATTGCTACCCACATCCTTGGTGATAGTGTAAGGCCCATAGTGAAGTGGGCAGAGCTTCCAATGGGTCCATGTGAGATGCTCCTTCTGTAAATGTAACCAGAATTTGTCTCCAAACTAAAATTAGTGTGGTACCTTATGTTGATTATTGTACTACTTGTACTTAGCAATGGATTTCTACAAAATCACATGGACCTATTGGTGGATGTGTTGAATCCTCTCAATGAATCTAGTGGCTTTTTTAGTCTCATACTGAACATGGGAAGACTATGTCCGTGTTGTGGAAATAGGTAGTGCAACATCAATGGGACCCAAGGGTTTGAATCCCAACCCCACCTGAAATGGACTATGGCTAATGGAGCTATGGAGAGCCCTGTTGTAACTGTGTTGAACATAGGGGAGACTCTAATCCCATGTACATGGATTATTAGAGTTGTACATGCGCAGGATGTGCACAATCATCCGATTGATGACCTCTATTTGGCCATCTTTTTGGGGGTGGAAAGAAGTGGATTTAGTGATCTTGGTGTCTAACAATGACCAAAGACTCAACCAAAATGTGCTGAGGAACCTACTATCCCAGTCGGAGATGATGGTCTGTGGTATCCTAAAATGGACCCACACTCATTTGAAGAAGGTATTGTAAGTATCTGCCACTATGATATTCTTCTTGCAGGCTGTGAGGATGACCATCTTCAAAAACTGATCAACGACCACAAATACACAATCATTTCTTTGCTTGGTTGATGGAAGGCCAGACATGTAATCCATTAAAATGGACTCCCAAGGCTTCTCGAGAATAGGAAGAGGGGTGTATAAGCCTTGCTTCTTGATGGATGGCTTCAAAATGTCATAGCCAGTGCAATATCTGATATACTTGTTGACGTCATGTCGAAGTTTTGGCCACCAAAAATGTTTCTAAAGAATGACCACAGTTTTCTCCATGCCAAAATGTCATGCCATCCGACTATAGTGGGATTCCAAAATCAGCTTTGCATGCTCACTTGTAGGAACACAAATATGGCCCATATGGCATAATAGTCTATCATAAATGTGAAAATTGGTGACAACCACGCTTTTACTGAGAGTTGATAGGTGGTGGAAAAGTCTGGATCTTGTTGATAAAGTTACGGCCACTCAGATGCCTCATGTCCACAGGAATGGAGCACAGTGGTGAGTGCAGCCACGTGAGGTCATTGAGGTAGTCAACGACATGATTTGAGATACATGTCTTATACTTGATGTTGATATGGAACTGTTCCAGGTAGTTGTATTACTTTTGATGCCAATCATTCTACAATTTCCCCTGTGTCTGTATGAGCTGCAGAGGCTTGTTATCAGTCTAGATGATCATCTCCTTTACTAGAATGTAATGTTTCCATTGACGACAGGATTGTACAATGGAATGCATTTCCTTGTCATAGGTGGGGTATTTCCGGACAATATCTGATATTGTCTCACTATGGTATGCCACTAGATGACCGTGTTGACTGAGAAGTGTGCCTACAACATATTCAGATGCATTAGTCTCAATCTCGAACGATTGTTGCAGATCGGACAATGAGAGTACTGGAGTTGGGCACTTGATGTTTTGGATCATCAAATGCTCATTGTTGTTCCTTCCCCCACACAAACATTTCCCTGCCACCTCCCTTAGTCATCTGGTTGAGTGCCCATGTAATATGGGAGAATCCAAAAATGAATCTTCGGTGGAAGTTGGCTAGTCCCAAGAAGCTCTGAAGCTCTGTTAGTGTGGTCAATGATGGCCAGTCATGGATGACTTGGATCTTATCTAGATCAAAATGTACACCATGCTCATCAACAATGTAGCCCAAGTATTGGACCTTTTTCATGCTAAAAGATCATTTTTCCAAGTTGGAATATAGCTTGTGCTATCGCAGAGTGCTCAAAACCTGTTGAATATGCCACATGTGATCCTCTCAAGTTCTGTTGAAGATGAGGATGTAATCCAAATATACCACCACCAAGGATGATTTTAAGGATGGAAATTTATTTTAAAATGTATAAACCTTGGCGAATCTTACTAATCCTTCATATGCCAACTATAAATATTTGGCGATATTTTTGTAAAAATATTCAAATTTATATGGATTTATTATAGTTTGTATAATTTTTTGGCGATTTTTAAGGTAAAATAATTTTATCCTATATAATTTGGGTGAATCATTTTTAGAATGGCGAATCGTTTTTTGGAAAAAACCATGGAAAATTAGCCCATGAACGAAATTTAGGCCCTAAAATCATCCTTGAGGTCCACCACAAAAKAATTGGTGAAGGGTCTCAATACATCATCCATCAACCTCATGATAGTGGTTGGTGCATTTGTTAAGMCAAAGGGCATGACCAACCATTCKAAGAGAMCTTCTTTAGATTTGAAGGATGTATTCCATACATCATTTGGTTCGATGGGAACCTCGTGGTAGACATAATTTAGGTCAATCTTGGTGACRAACTTTTCCCCATTGATTTGGTTAAGAAGGTCATCAGTCTTGGGAATTGGGTACCAGTTCCCGACTGTGATTTTGTTTAAGGATCTATAATCAATGTAGATTCACCAGGTCCCATCCTTCTTCTGCACCAGTACAATCAAGCTTCTACAAGGGGAAGAGTTGGGTCTGATGTGCCCCTTTTGAAGAAGATTTTGGATCTGATGCTTGATTTCATCATCAACGAGCAACAAGAGACTGGTCCATTAGAAAGAGGTGCACCGGCGGTCAGATCAATTGGAGGCTTGACTTGGTAGTGCATCGGTACCTCGGTGGGTTAGGATAAGTTGTATATGTACTCTTCCATGATCCCTTGCACTTGATTCTGCTGCAAAGAGAGGACCTACATAGAGGCCACAGATGTGGCAACGACCTTATGCTTAGTGTGAGCATGGATAAAAAATAATAATAACTTCTCAGCTTGTGAAATGACCTTACTGCATTGCTTCACAGATATTAAATAAATAGCGGTAGGCAACGCTACCTCTGGTATCCTGTACAATTTTCTACCCAAAGTAATATAACACTACGGAGTATAGACTCATACACAACATGAAGCTTCCACAAATATGGTTTTCCTAAAAGAACATCCCAAACATCAAGGGGATAAATATCACACAATACCTCATCTTTGAAAGGTTTGATGTCATAGGGCAGACGAGATTGTTGGCTGACACTAAGATCTCTTCCTTTGTGAAGCCAACTGATGGTGTAGGGTTGTAGGTTCAGTGTCATCAGTAGGTCCATAAAATTGATGACCTCTACTAAAATCAGGTTCTTCTGAATGCCGCTATCGACAATGAAATGAAGAAGATCCCCCTTTACCCACATCTATGAGTGAAAGAGGCGTTCCCCTTCCTCTGGTTTGCTTGGACGGACTTTGGTGTAGAGAAAGTGGCACTGGGTCCATCACCGATAATCCGCTTCCCTCCTTCGGTATTTGATTTAGAATCATAATCGACTCTGACTTAGAATCCTTCAGCTCAACCACGAGTGACTGCTTGGAGCAAAATTCTTCAGTGTTGTTCCAAGGGATTTTATGGTACTGACACCATTTTCCCGTGTCCTTCCTCATCTTCTCATTTCCCTTCTTATGTTTTGGATTGGACTAGTTTTCCTAAGAGTGGTCATCTTTGCTCTGTCCCTTTCTATGTGGGTTAGGGCTGCCTTTTCCCTTCCTCGACTATGAGGAGTTGCAGATCCAAACTCTCGCTTCTTTTGCTTAAATTTCTTCTCGATCTTGATAGCATATCTATAAGATGTACCCAGTGAGATGATGTCCAAAAAATCTAATTTTGTTTGAATGTATCTATGCAAACATCTGTGGTATTTGAGCACTAGATTTCGCTTAGAGTCTTTGATACCCAATTTGGTGTGCATGGTATGAAAAATATTGTTGAAATCCAATACTGTTTGGTCCCTTTCTTGATGCAGGGTGGTCCATCTGGTGTACTGGTCCTCGTATCTTCCAACAAGGTAGTATTGTTCTTTAATGGCATCCTTGAAGGAATCCCATGTAGGGGAAACCACAAATATCACATATTCCTCTATGGCCCTTTGCTTAGAGTAAGTGTCCCACCAGTCCTTCACATGGGGGACGACCTTGAGTACTGAAAAAGTAATCTTTTCCCTATCGAAAAAATTATGGACCAAAAAATACCCTTCGAGCAGATTCAACCATTTATTTATAGCATTTGCATCTATCGTTCCTTCAAATAATGGAATATCGAAATTCACCTGTACCTTGAAGGGGTTTGCATGGCCGCTTGATGAATATGCTTCTCCTGTGGGCATCCGCCAAAGGATCTACGCAAAGTTTTCCATCATTTATCTCCTTTTTCGTGCAAGGGATTCCTCGAACAACATTTTAAAAGGATCTCATGCTCCATAATATTTATTTTTCTCTCCCATGGGTTCTTGTCAGGCTTGGTGTGACAGATCTTGCAACGACTCGATTGGTTCAAGTCCCAACTTATTGTACCCATATCTTGTCAGGGACATGCACGAAGAAAAATAAATGAAGAGCGGACCACTCTGATACCACTGATCCAGATCTAGGAGCGAAACAAAATGATTAACAAAATAAATAAAATAAACATAGATATATGAAGAAAAACACATATATCTAATGAACAATATCTTCTATTGAATAAATGAAATAGGATGAAACTATAAAACTACATAACTGGAACACTTTCTTGAATGGTGGTAGCTATCTCTGAGAAGATATTTGGATGCTACGCACATCCATCTGAGAATAATGATTACAATGAGGCTGTAAAGGCCTTTTTGATATTACTCATGAATTCCAAAATCCTAGACATCCAAAAACATTACCCTAGGGGATGAAACACCAAAATTTATGTGGGCCCCTATGGGTAAGTTGGTAGCTCAACTTCTAGGGATCGTAACTTTTTCATACGACCTATGTTTTAGGCGCGTGATAGCCCGTTGGAAAGGTATTTTAGAAAACTACACATTACACCATCAAACTCTAACTTCGTCTACATTTTGAGTGTGGCTAGCCAAAAAAAACATTGTTAAGGGCCCCAAAACGACCATGGAAGTACAAAAAGATGTGCTGACATGAAAGCATACAAAGTAATTCAGTTATATTAGGTGGGAGGCCACTATTATCCACCTGAAAGATGTGTAGGGATTCATATAGCCCCGAAAGTGTATAACCAACCATTACAAAGAAGTACAAAAGAACGTGCTTAACTAAAACTGTCAAGAGGATCTAGTTGGAATAGGTGGGTGGCCACCAATATCCACCTGGATCAATCCTCCCCCTTAGGAAGCAATGGTCTCCATTGCATTGAGTTCCCCCATCAGATGAGGAAACTTTTGCTGAATTTGGCCCTGCGTGAGCCATTTCCTTGGTGTAGGAGTTGCCCTGCCTTGACAACCCAATAAAGATGGATCATCTACTAGCGAGTTCCCTTGACTTGTGTGTCCACTATCTGATCATTCTATGTTTTTTCCATGCAGTCAGGGTTGAGATATGTCGATGTCAGTGGTTTTGCAATCTTTCAGCTGTCTAATAATGGTGGAAAATATGGTCCAAATTGAACACTAGGTGCAATCCAAGGAAGGGTGGGGTGTTGAGATCAAAATCATTTCTACCCACAACCTTGGTGATAGGGTAAGGCCCATAGTGAAGTGGGTGGAGCTTCAGATGAGGCCCTGTAAGATGATCCTTCTACAAATGTAACCAAACTTTGTCTCCAATCTGAAAGTGGTGCGATACCCTGTGTTGATCATGGTGCTTCTTGTACTTAGCTTTGGATTTCTGCAAAATCTCATGGACCTGTTGGTGGATGTGCTGAATCCACTCAATGAATTTGGTGCCTTCATCGATCTCAGATTGAACATGGTAAGAGTCTATCTATGTGGTGGCAAGAGGTAGTGCAACATCAATGGGACCCAAGGGTTGGAATCCCAACCCCACCTGAAATGGGCTATGGTTGGTGGAGCTATGGAGATCCCTATTGTAACTGTGTTGAACATAGGGGAGACTCTCATCCCATGTATGTGGAAGCTTAGACTTTTACATGCGCAGGATTTTCCCAATCATCCAATTGACGACCTCTGTTTGGTCATCTATTTGAGGGTGGAAAGAAGTGGATTTAGTGAGCTTGGTGTCCAATAGTGACCAGATACGCGACCAAAATGTGTTGAGGAACTTGTTGTCTCGGTCATAGATGATGGTATGTCGTATTCCAAAATGGGCCCACACTCGTTCGAAGAAGATATTTCCATTATATACCAATGTGATATTCTTCTTGCAAGATGTGAGGATGGCCATCTTCAAAAACCGATCAACAACCACAAATACACAATCATTTCCCCGCTTGGTGGACGAAAGGCCAGACATGTAATCCATTGAGATGGATTTCCAAGGCTTCTCAGGAGCAGTAAGAGGGGTGTATAATCCTTGCTTATTGATGGTTGGATTGGAAATGGCACAAGAAGTGCAATATATGATATACTTGTTGACGTTCTGTCAAAGTTTTGGCCAATAAAAAGGTTTCTAAAGAACAACCATAGTTTTCTCCATGCCAAAATGTCCTGCAATATGACTGTAGTGGGATTCCAAAATCATCTTTGCACGGTTTCTTGTAGGAACATAGAGAAGACCCATATGGCATAATAGTTCGTCCTGAATGTGAAAATCGGTGATAGTCACTCATGTACCCAAGAGATGATAGGTGGTGGTGAAGTCCAAATCTTGTCGATAAATTTGGGGGCCACTTATATGCCTCATGTCCACAGGAATGGAGCACAATGGCGAGTGCAATCACAGGAGGTCGGTTGAGGTAGTTAATGGAACAATTTTAGATCAATGTCTTATACTTGATGTTGAGATGGAACTGCTGCAGGTAGGTGTACCGCTTTTGATGGTGGTTGTTCTGCAGCTTCCCCTATGTCTGTATGAGTTGTAGAGGCTTGTGATCAGTGTGGATGATTGTCTCCTTTCTAGCTAGAATGTAATGTTTCCATTGACAACAAGCTTGTAAAATGGAATACATTTCCTTGTCATAGGTGGGGTATTTCCAGATAGTATCTGATATTTTCTCACTATGGTATGCCATCAGATGAACATGTTGAGTGAGAAATTCGCCTACAACATAATCAGATGCATCAGTCTCAATCTTGAATGGTTGTTACATATCGAGAAAGGAGAGTACTGGAGTTGAGCACAAGCAATGTTTCGAATCATCGAATGCTCATTTTTTTCCCTTCCCCCACACTAAATTTTCCCTTCCACCACCCTTGGTCACCTAGCTGAGGGCCCATGCAATATGGGAGAATCACAACATGAACCGTTGATAGAAGTTTTCCAGTTCCAAGAAGCTCTGAAGCTCAATTAGTGTGGTCAGGGCTGGCTAGTCACAAATGACTTGGATCTTAGCCGAATAAACATGTACCCCATGCTCATCAACAATGTAGCCCAAGTATTGGACCCTTTTCATGTGAAAGGAGCATTTTTCCAAGTTGGCATATAGCTTGTGCTATTGCATAGTGCTCAAAACTTGTTGAATATGTCACATGTGCTCCTCCCAAGTTCTGTTGAAGATGATGATGTCATCGAAATATACCACCACAAAAGAGTTGGTGAAGGGTTTTAATACATCATCCATCAACCTCATGAAAGTGGCTGGTGCATTTGTTAAGCCAAAGGGCATGACTAGCCATTCAAAGAGACTGTTGAGGAAAATATATGAAATGATCTTACTCAAGCATTTTCAGATTCTGCTTGGCTAAAGTAGAATAGATGGGAATGTCTCCCTATGTTTATATCCATCAAAATTAATATCCTAACTCACAAGTATTGATTACAAGTGCTTAGGATAGTCTTTTTATAAATAAAAGCTTGCTGCAAAATTCATTATTTATATGATTTTCTAAATATAACAGTTGCTTAAATAAATGCAGAGATATAATTAAAGACACCAAGATGATAATCAAGATAGATGAGACATATAGAAATCCTTTATTTCATTCCAATTCACCAAAGGGTTATTCTCTTTATAAAATTTCGTGAAGAAGTTTTGGACCAAAGTCAAACTTAGACGTCCCCGATGAAACATACAAAAGGACCTTTGACAGAAAATAAAAAAATTGAACTCTAAAAGTTGGATCATCTTGCCACAGATTTTTTCCCACTCGGCTCTGCACAATAGCCTCTGTTAGTCATGAAAACCAATTCACAAACAAACAATTCTACACAGACTATCAAAGATAGATCAACACCTCTAAAAACAAAGTGTCTAAATGATGTAATTCATCCCTGAATCTTGATGTCTACAATAATACCTTGCTATCATTAAAAACAATTAGGCTTGTGATAAATTAAGGAATGAATGAAAACTGAACTATCTCAACATAACTCAAAGAGAAAACCTTAGTATGCTTCTCCTTCTATCTCCCCTTGTTCCTCCCCTTCATTTTTCCTTTAAGAAAATTAGAATTGGTTGAAGTAGTTGAACTACTTCATTAGTTAAGTTAACAAAAAACTCAACTAACTTTTAGTTAGGAGAAAAGTAATAAATCATAATAAGGGTTTTAAATAAATAATAACTAGTAGGTGGGACCCCTTGTGACTCCCTTTAGTTCTTAACAATCATAACATAACTATTTAATTAAAAAAAACATCCCTCCTTATGAATCCCATCGTCACACTTATGTTTGACAATTAATCTCATTGATATTTGACCTTATTTTCAAAAATATATTACTCATATATCCAAAAAATAACATGTTGTCCCAAACATCTGAAGTCAACTGTTATCCACAATAGTTAAAATAAAATTTAAAATCCATATTTTCCACTCTAAGATGAAATCTTCCCCTTGTCGCTGATGTCACCTTTTGATCTCTCTAAATTTTCCTTTGGTTGTGCTGAGCCTTTAGGCCTAATCTCACTGAGCACATGAGAACAATCGCCCCTCAAATCCATACAGAAGGACACATATTTATCAAAGACATTGGAGGTGGAGGAAGGGGAAGCAATGCCTTTTCCTTTGTTAGGGGCATGATGGGCCTCGATTTTCAACCTTTTTCTAGCATGAGAGGATTGAACTGGTGAGTGGACAGGTGCAGATTGAACAATCTGATTGATAGGCGGGGGAGCAGGTAAAGACAAATTGGGCCAGCCACGATGTTGGGAGACTATCGGGTGGACAATCTCTTTCCATCCGTCGTTTTCGGGAACCTCGGGTTGCAATGAGACATGAGAGGGCACGAGAATACCAGGGGATTGTGGATCTTGGAAGGGAGGCCTTTCAGGCCTAGGTTGTACCACGTATTTCCCAATCCAATTGAAAAAACCTGCCCGAAATAACTGTCCTAACTCTTGCGAGTCAACATAAAAATGAATGGAGAATCTAGGCCTTCTAGGGCCCTTGTTCCAATTACCTCTTCCTCGGTTACCTCTACTGAAAAAACCCATTCCTGCATGCATGATTGATTAGAAAATAGTTCATTTAAAAACCATACATGACAACTCCTTAAAAATATGAAATACATTTTGGCTCAGCAACATATCATACTCATGCAATCCAATCCATACAAATTTCTTTAACTGTTGTCAATGAGCAACGGGTGAACAAAGGTTCTAGGATATGCGAGCGGTTTGTATTTAGTGAAAAATGTTAAAATGAGGGGGAAAAGAATCATGGTTATTGCTCATAGATAACACACAATCGACTGTATTGTAAATGAAGGGACATGTCACCGTAATCCATCCATGAAACTGCGATTTCAAACTGTTCTAATACAAAATTCTCGTAACCATAATTAAATTTTAAGAACAGGGAGTGAAAAATGAATGTGGGAAGGCAAGGGGGTTGTAATTAGCAAAAAATGAAATAATGGTAAGGATAGAGAGCAGATACTGTTCATAAAATTAATTAAGTAATCCATAAAACCATTCTATATCAAACGTAAAAGATCCAACACCAACCAAATAATCACTGTGCTCAATTAAACAACTGTTGTGTATAATTAAATCAATTATGTGTATTAACTTGCTCATTGTTCACAATTAAATCATTAACACAATGTTGTCAAACAAGACAATATGCCTTCCACAACAACCTGTAGAAGGGTTCTGTTTCTTTCCATTTGTCTCAATTAGTGTTTTAAACACACAGTCACTTGTTTCTACTCTGTTCAACATCAAAACATCAACCACTATCCACTAGTTATTTCATTCATCAAACACAGACACAAAAATCGTGCCCCATTTTATTCCTCAATACCATTTAACAATTAAGTTGTAACGAGACCACATTGTCACAGAATCCATGCCCATCTCTGATATAATGCATGATATCCATCAACCATACACAGTGGACAGTCAAAACACAATCATCAATATATCAAATTGCAATAACCTTGACTTTCCATTTAAATGCACAACAATCACTACTTCAACTTATACGACTCTAGGATACACATAACATTCAACAAAATGCAAGATCATTATCGTGATTGTACATGTTTATTTACTCCAGACCTAAACATAAAA
Source organism: Picea glauca (assembly GCA_000966675.3). Taxonomy (NCBI): domain Eukaryota; kingdom Viridiplantae; phylum Streptophyta; class Pinopsida; order Pinales; family Pinaceae; genus Picea; species Picea glauca. The sequence goes on from JZKD02S2129672.1 coordinate 15,808, forward strand.
CGACACTGAACTATCAATCCAATACAAGGAAACAACGATAATATGCCTAAATCCATTTCTCAATTCAATCAAATTGCAACAAAACCATACTGTTATAAAACCCATGACCATCTCTGATGGTGCAATCAAATAATATTCATAGCATATATAGTGGATAGCTATGCCACAACTATCACTATTGCAATACTCCCAGTTGGAAATTTAAAACACATAGTCATAGCAACCCTCCACTCAACCTAACATGTTGTAGGAAGCCACACGTACCAATGCATCACGCCCGAAGCATCATTGTGACTTAATCAATTATAAAATAATGTTTGGATAACAATTCAATAATTACAATGTAAGAGACAACGATTGTGTATTCAATCCCATTTATCCAATCAACCAATTAACCATGTTGAGCTATCGATTCAACTATTATAATAGCCAATGCAATGACTAAATACCAAAAACCAAAACCATTGTCAACATAATCAATAGTGACGAGCCAATAATAGAACACTTTCGACGATACACCACCAACTCATAACAATCAACAATATAATCGACAGGATATAATGAGCTCCATTTATCGAAATCCGGGCTTTGAGTGTTGGTTGTGGAGCCTGATTATTTTCCAGATTCAGAGGTCTTCGTTTTCAACCATGTTTATACCCCATGAATACTTTACACCCCAAAAGAATTTACACTCTTCCACACGAGGGAGTGCAGAAGAGGTTTATCCCCTCTGCGGGGTCCGGGGGTAAAGACCACGTAGGAAAAATTGCCTTGTAAATGTATATTGTAAATATGGACCATTCATTATAAGGTCGCAGATCTAACGATAGAAATTATGTTAAGGTTTTTTTCCCTAGAAGGCAACCCTCTGTTATGAGGGAAATGTATTGTGACTAGGTGTGATAGCGAATATTGTATTATAATATAGGAGACTGTGAGAGAAGAAGAGGAAGTTATAGTGGGTTTGTTGTAGGTTGTATGCCTTCGATTGATAGATAATAATAAAGGAAGGACCTGCAAATTTCTTTGGTGGACGTAGCCCACACTAGGTGAACCACGTATATCTGTGTCTCTATTTTATTGTGTATCTTCTATATTTTATTTCTGCATTTGTTTTATTTTATTGCTTCGCGATCTTGTTTTTCTAACATTGAGTAATCAAGGGTTCACTCTATGGACCAACACAGGGGGACTGGAATTGACCCCCAATAGCAAGTGATAACCTCCAAGACCATATGACGGACACACAAGTTATACCACCAATAACTTGGCAGACAGGGTGGCAGTTCACGATATAGGAGAGACTATGAACATAGGAGCAAAGGCTTCATTTTGGCCTATAATAACACCGAGAACATGCAGGGTATAACCCTTGTTGTTTTCCCAATCAACTCGAAGAATGTTGAGATAAAACAGAGCCAAGAAATATCAATCAATCTTAAGAAAGACCCTTGGCATAATATCCATCATAACCCACTGTGCAACATCATTAGCATGAACGAACCCATACCCAAGTGAATGATACACAATGACACAAGGTGGTTCAAACCTAGTAACTCCATAATCAACAAAATGACTAGGTATGGTGACAAGAAAAGTGTGGAGATAGCCAGCCGATTTGGACCAAATGAAAACCCTCCAACTAAAACCAGTAAGGATGATAAAGAGCCTTCATGGCTTCTAGTACTCAGAATAATCAATAAAAACTGTGACTTCAACCATCATTTTCATTTTCCATGAAAACCACACAAACAATCTATTCCAGGGAAATATCACAAATTTACACAATTGTCAGACTTAAGAAAAGAACAGATCCATACATCACCGAGCCAATAACTATTTCATAACCAGAGAGGGTTCATGGATGG
>JZKD02S2129672.1:30215-40997 GCA_000966675.3 Picea glauca
GAAGGAACAAGAAGGTTACTACTGATTTCTAGGTTGTCTACGTCTAGCTTCCCAACGTTCTTTTGCACTAATATATCTCTCAATTGCTTCCCATGAATGATGAATATCAACACAGGTATTGGTAGTGTCTAAAATTGTGTTGAACAAATTCAAAGCAATGCTGGTCTGATCTTGAAGAACGAACTCAATATCAAGCTACCTTGCAACAAGCACAGTCATTAAGAAATAAAACAATCAAGGAATCAATATCAGAAAAATAGATGTATTCGATGATAATCGAGTAGAAAAATTAACCAGAGAGATATTGAAGATCTCCCTAGTATGGTCGCCAAATAAATGTTAAAGAAAAGATATGAAATGATCTTACTCAAGCATTTTCAGATTCTACTTGGCTAAAGCATAATAGAAAAGAATGTCACACTATGTTTGTAGCCATCAAAATTAATATCCTAACTCACAAGTATTGATTACAAGTGCTTAGGCTAGTCTTTTTATAAATAAAAGCTTGTTGGAAAATTCATTATTTATACGATTTTATGAATACAACAATTGATAAAATAAATGTAGAGACATAAGTAAAGACACCAAGATGATAATCAAGACAGATGAGACATAAAGAAATCATTTATTTCATTCCAATTCACCAAAGGGTCATTCTCTTTACAAAATTTTGTGAAGAATTTTTGGACCAAAGTCAAACTTAGATGTCCTCGATGAAGCATACAAAAGGACCTCTGAAAGAAAATAAAAAAAATGAACTCTAAAATTTGGATCATCTTGCCACATATTATTTCCCACTCGACTCTACACAATAGCCTTTGTCAGTCATGAAAACTAATTCAGAAATAGACAAGTCTACACAGACTATCAAAGATAGATCAACAACTCCGAAAAACAAGTGTTTGAATGATGTAATTCAACCCTAAATATTGTTGTCTACAATAAGACCCTGCTATCATAAAAAAAGAATTAGGCATGTGATAAATTAAGGAATGAATGAAAACTGGACTCTCTCAACATAAATGAAAGAGAAAACCTTAGTATGATTCTCCTTCTATATCCCCTTGTTCCTCCCCTTCCTTTTTCCTTTAAGTAAATTAGAATTGGTTGAAGTAGTTGAACTACTTCATCAGTTAAGTTAAAAAAAAATTAACCAACTTTTAGTTAGGGGGAAAAGTAATAAATCATAATAAGGGTTTTAAATAAATAATAACTAGTAGGTGGGACCCCTTGTGACTCCCTTTAGTTCTTAACAACCATAACATAACTATTTAATTAAACAAAAACATCCCTCCTTATGACTCCCATCATCACATTTATGTTTGACAATTAATCTCATTGATATTTGACATTATTTTCAAAAATATATTACTTGTATATCCAAAAAATAACATGTTTTCCCAAACTTCTGAAGTCAACTATTATCCACAATAATCAAAATAAAATTTAAAATCCATATTTTTCACTCTGAGATGCAATCTTCTTCTTGTCGCTATTGTCACCTTTTGATCTCTCTAAATTTTCCTTTGGTTGTGCTGAGGCTTTAGGCCTAATCTCATTGATCACATGAGAACAATCATCCCTCAAATTCATCTGGGAGGACACGGATTTATCAGAGCCATTGGAGGGGGAGGAAGGGGAAGCAATGGATTTTCCTTTGTTAGGGGCATGATGGGCCTCTATTTTCAACCTTTTGCTAGCATGAGAGGACTGAACTGGTGAGTGGACAGGTGCAGATTGAACAATATGATTGATAGGCTGGGGAGCAGGTAAATAGAAATTGGGCCAGCCACGATGTTGGGATACTATCGGGTGGAAAATCTCTTGCCATCCATCGTTTTTGGGAACCTCAGGTTGCAATGAGACATGAGGGGGCATGGGAATAACAAGGGATTTTGGAGCTTGGAAGGGAGGCCTTTTAGGCCTAGGTTGGACCACTCCTTTCCTAATCTAATTGAAAAACCCCGCCTGAAATAGATGTTCTAACTCTTCCTAGTCAACATCAAAGTGAATGGAGAATCTAGACCTTCTAGGGCCCCTTTTCCAATTACCTCTTCCTTGGTTACCTCTGCCATGGCTACCTCGGCTGAAAAAACTCATTCCTCAACAGCGTATCAGACTCATGCAATCCAATCCATACAAATTGCTTTAACTTTTTTCAATGAGCAGGGGGTGAACAAAGGTTCTAGGATATGCGAGGGGTTTGTATTTAGAGAAAAATGTTAAAATGAGGGGGAAAAGAATCACAGTTACTTCTCACAAACAACACACAATCAATTGTAATTTAAACCAAGGGACATGTCACTGTAATCCATCCAAGAAACTGCGATTTCAAATTGTTCCAATACAAAATTCTCGTAACCGTAATTAAATTTTAAGAATAGGAAGTGAAAAATGAATGTGGGAAGGCGAGGGGATTGTAATTAGCAAAAAGTGAAATAATGGTATGGAGAGAGAGCATATACTATTCATAAAATTAATTAAGTAATCCATAAAACCATTCTATATCAAATGTAAATTATCCAACACCAACCAAATAATCGTTGTGCTCAATTAAACAACTGTTGTGTATAATTCAATCAATTATGTGTATTAACTTGCTCATTGTTCACAATTAAATCATTAACACAATGTTGTCAAACAAGAAAATATGCCTTCCACAACAACCTGTAGAAGGGTTATGCATCTTTCCATTTATCCCAATTAATGCTTTAAACACACAACCACTTGTTTCCACTTTGTTCAACATCAAAACATCAACCGTTGTCCACTAGTTATTTCATTCATCAAACATAGACACAAAAATCGTGCCCCATTTTATTCCTCAATCCCATTTAACAATTAAGTTGTAACAAGACCACACTGTCACATAATCTGTGCCCATCTCTGATATAATGCATGATATCCATCAACCATACATAGTGGATTGTCAAAACACAATCATCAATATATCAAATTGCAATAACCTTGACTTGCCATTTAAACGCACATCAATCACTACTTCAACTTATACGACTGTAGGATATATAGACCATTCAACAAAACGCAAGAGCATTACTGCGATTGTACATGTTTATTTACTATGGACATAAACATCAAATGACATTGAACTATCAATCTAATACAAGGAAACAACGAAAATATGCATAAATCCATTTCTCAATTCAATCAAATTGAAACAAAACCATATTGTTATAAAACCCGTGAGCATCTCTGATGGTGAAATCAAATAATATTCATAGAATGTAGAATGGATAACCACGCCACAAATATCATGATTGCAATACTCCCAGTTGGAAATTTAAAACACACAGTCACAACAACCCTCCACTCAACCTAACATGTTGTAGGAATCCCCACATACCAATGCATCATGCTCGAAGCATCACTGTGACTTAATCAATTATAAACTAATGTTGGTATAACAATTCAATAATTACAATGTAAGAGACAATGACTATGTATTCAATCCCATTTATCCAATCAACCAATTAACCATGTTGAGCTATCGATTCAACTATTATAATAGCCAATGCAGTGACTAAATACGAATAACCAAAACCACTATCAACATAATCAACAGAGACGAGCCAACAATCGAACATTGTCCATGATACACCACCAACTCATAACAATCAACAATATACCTGATAGTATATAACGAGCTCCATTTATCGAAAGCCAGGCTTTGAGTAATCAAGGGTTCGCTCTGTGGACCAACATAGGGGAATTGGAATCGACCCCCAATAGTGGGTGAGAACCTCTGAGACCATACGGTGGACACACAGGGTATACCACCAATAAATTTGCAGATAGGGTGGTAGTTCACGAGATAGGAGAGACTATGAACAGAGGAGAAAAGGATTCATTTTGGCCTGTAATAACACCGAGAACACGCAGGGTATAACCCTCGTGGTTTTCCCAATCAAATTGAAGAATGCTTAGATAAAACAGAGCCAAGAAATAGCAATCAATCTTAAGAAATCCCTTTGGAATAATAGCCATCATAACCCACTACACAACATTAGTAGCATGAACGAAACCATACCCAAGTGAACGATACACAATGACACAAGGTGGTTCAAACCCAATAACCCCATAATCAACAAAATGACTAGGTATGGTGACAAGAAAAGTGTGGAGACAACCATCCAATTTGGACCGAATGGAAACCCTCCAACTAAAACCAATAAGGATGACAGAGAGCCTTCATGGCTTCTAGTACTTAGAATAATCAATAAAAATTGTGACTTCAACCATCATTTTCATTTTCCATGAAAACCACACAAACAATCTATTCCAGGGAAATATCACAAATTTACACAGTTTCCAGACTTAAGAAAAGCACAGACCCATACATCACCTAGCCAATATCTATTTCATAACCAGAGCAGGTTCATGGATGGCGAAAAGACATACCTGTAACCAATAAAACCTTAAAAACGTGAGCTTGGCCAAGTAGTTCTTCCTCTGCTTGAAAATCAGAGCTTAACCACAGTGAAAAAAATTTGAACAATAGACAAGCTAGGGTGATGGCCAGTGGAAGGGGTATGGAGTGACGTGTAATAAATGCATGTCGCCTCCATCCTCCATTCATTCAATTCCTTAGTACATGCCAGCCAACGCTCCATTAATCCACTTAATTGATATATGCATCGAACTTAACATCCATCGTTTGTCAAATGCACCACCCTATGTTATATTAACCATTTCCAACCACACCATAATGCATATAACTCAATAAATCATATATCCACTAACCTTGTTAGCTAGGACTAGCAACAATCCCTTAATTCCAATGTATGTAGTGTAGCATAGTAGCATAGTTTAATTCCTTGTGTAGATTTTTCTTCATATTTCTTTTATCCTTTACCATTACTAACACATGTTTGTGCAGGTGTAACATATAATAGATCATGGCGCAATAAAAATAACAGTTCACATAAGCCTTCATGACATGGGTATGTGAGTTTAAAGTAAAGATACTAACACATAGAATGAATTTTACATCACCCATTTATTGCGAATAGAACCAACATTTGAACATCAAATATGCTCAAACCTGTAAGCAATGTCAAATAGCAACCTAACATCAAATAAGAACCAAATCTGATCCTCCAATCTACAAGGGGGTCCCACCTACTAGTATTATATATATATCATTAGCTTATCATAATAGGCTTTAGCAACACTTTGTGTAAAATAAAACCTCGTTGCGATTTTAATCGTCAATAGAGACCTTCTTTATATTTGAAGGATTTCTTCCATACATCAGTTGGTTCGATGGGAACCTGGTGGTAGCCAGAATTTAGGTCAATCTTACTGAAAAAATATGCCCCCTTGAGTTGTTCAAGAAGGTCATCAATCCTGGGAATCGGGTACCAATTCCTAAATGTGATTTTGTTCAAGGCTCTGTAATCAATGCAGAGTCACCAGGTCCTGTCCTTATTCTGCACCAGTAAAATCAGGCTTATGGAAGGGGAAGAGCTGGGTATGATGTGCCCCTTTTGAGGATTCTCTTGGATTTGACATCTGATTTCATCATTTTCCATGAGCGAGAGACGATAGACTGGTCCATTAGGCATAGGTGCACTAGGGTTCAGATCAATTGGATGCTTGATTGGGCAGTGCATTGGTACCCCGGTGGGTGAGGAAAATATGTCTCTATACTCTTCCATGATCCCTTACACTTTCTTCTACTGCAAAGAGAGGCTTTGTGTAGAGGCCACGGATGTAGCGGAAACCTTATGCTTACTGTGAGAACGGATCATAAAGAAGAAGAAATTTATGATATATGAAATGACCTTACTACATTTCTTAGCAGAGATTAAAGAAATAACGGTAGGGGGCGCTACCTATGGTATCCTGTACAATTGTCTACCCAAAGTAACAATACAATTACGGGGTCTAGACTCATACACAACATGACGCTTCCACAACTATGGTTGTCCTAAATTAACATCCCAAATTTCAAGGGGAGAAATATCACACAATACCCCATCTTTGAAAGGCTTGATGTCATAGGGAATATGGAAATGTTGGCTGACACATATATCTCTTCCTTGGCAAAGCCAACTGATGGTGTAGGGTTGCGGGTGCAGTTTCATTGGCAGGTCCAACCGCTTGACGATCTCTACTAAAATCAGGTTCTTTTGACTGTCGCTATCGACAATGAAATGAAGTGAATCCCTCTTTACCCACATTTGTGAGTGAAAGAGGAATTTCCCTTCCTCTGGTTCGCTTGGATGGACTTTGGTGGTAGATAAAGTGGCACTAGGTTTAGTATCAATAATTTTCAATGAGGATTTGATTTGATTTAGAATCAGGATCGACCTCTGACTTGGAAGCCTTCATCTTGGAAATGAGTGACTACTTGGAGTGGCATTCTTCAGTGTTGTGCAAAGGGTTTTTATGGTACTCACACCATTTTCCTATGTCCTTTGTCTTCTCATTTCCCTTCTTTTGTTGCAGCTTGGACTGGTTGTCTTGAGAGTGACCATCTTTTCTCTGTCCCTTGTTGTGTGGGTTGGGGCTGCCTTTTCCCTGCCTTAGCTGTGAGGATTTTGCAGATCCAAAATCTCGCCTCTTCTGCTTAAATGTATGCTCAACATTGACAACGTATCTATAAGTCGTACCCAATGAGGCGACATCCAGAATCTCCAATTTTTTTTTACTGTATCTATGAAAATAGTCGTGGTATTTGAGCACCAGATGTCACTCAGAGTCTTTGATACCCAATTTGGTGCACATGGTATGAAAAATATTGGTGAAATATGGTATTGTCTTCTCCCTTTCTTGACGCAAGGTGGTCCATATTGTGTATTTTTCCTCGTAGCTTCCAATATGGTAGTACTATTCTTTAATGGCATCACAGAAGGAATCCCATGTAGGGGAAACCACAAATATTGTAGATTCCTCTATGGCCCTTTGCTCAGAGTAAGTTTCCCACCAGTCCTTCACATGGGGGACATCGTTGAGGAGTGAAAAAGTAATCTTTTCCCTATAGAAAAAATTGTGGACTGAAAAATACCATCAAGAAAATTCAACCATTTATCTACAACATCTGCATCTATCAGTCCTTCAAATAATGGAATATCAAAATTTACTTGTACCTTGAAGGGGCTTGCATGGCCACTTGATCAAGATTCTTCTCCCGTGGGAAGCCACAGAAGGATCTGCACAAATTTGTCCATCATTTCATTCCTTTGTTATGCAAGGGATTCCTTGAGCAACATTTTAAAAGGATATCATGCTCCATCATCTTTCTTTTTGTCTCCCATGGGTTTTTGTTGGGCTCTGCGTGGCCAATCTTGCAACGGATCGATTGGTTCAAGTCCAGACTTCTTGTACCCATATCTTATCGAGGACATGAACGAAGAAAAATAAATGAAGAGCAGACCTCTCTCATACCATTGATCCATATTTAGGAGAGGAATGAACTAATTAATAGACTAAATACAATAAACACTGAGATATGAAGAACAACATAGATATCCAGTGAACAATATCTTCTATTGAATAAATAAAATAGGTTGAAACTGTAAAGCTATAGAATTGAAACACTTGCTCAAATGGTGATAGCTATCTATGAGAAGAGATGTGGCTTTTACGTGCATCTATCTAAGCAGAATGATTACAATGAGGCTCTAGAGGCCTTTTTGATATTACTCATGAATGCAAAACCCTAGATATCCAAAAACCTAACCCTAGGAGATGAAACTCCAAACATTATGTGGGCCCCTATGGGTAAGTTGGTACCTCAACTTCCAAGGGTTGTAAATTTTGCATGCGACCTTCGTTTTAAGCACGTGATAGCCCATTGGAAAAGTCTTTTAGAGAACTACACATTACACCATCAAACTTTGAATCTGTCTACATTTTGACTGTGGTGAGCCAAAAAAACATTGTTAAATTCCCCAAAACGGCCCTGGAAGTACACCAAGATGTGTTGACATGAAAACATACAAAATAATCCAGTGGGATTAGGTGGGAGGCCACTATTATCTACCTGGAAGATGTGTAGGGATTCAAACAACCCTGGAAGTGTAGAACCCACCATTACAGATAAGCAAAGAAGAACGTGTTGAACTAAAATTGTCAAGAGGAGCTAGTTGGAATAGGTGGGTGGCCACCAATATCCACCTGGATTAGAAAGGTACCTATAAATTCTACCATTGTAGTGGCCTTGAAGCATTTTGATGTATTTTGGGGCATGGGCATGTTCCATGTCCCACATAGTTTTGGTATATGTCACATTGTATATTGGTGAGGTCCACATAATTGTTTTGTATGACACATTTGTTTTTATGGCATGGTCATAGTGAGGGTTTACTATGTATATATATATTACAAGAATCAAATTTGTCTCTTATTAGATTATTCTTATTATAAATATATATGTAGATATGTCTTTGAGCTATTATATATATATATATATATATATAGGCAATCCTACTATATACCTTATTATTTCTAGCAAGGAATCTAGTCTRCTAGTGCACTTAATTGTCAACCAAGGGCCTGTAAGTTTGTGAGGTGTCATGCAAAATATATGCAAGGTTCAAGGGTTAATGAGCTAGTTGGACATTTTTATCATGTTGTTAACAACCATATAGAAACCTAATTAGATTTAATTAAAAGGTGAGAAATTGTAATAGGAAAAACATAGTTGATGATTTATATTCACAAGTTCTATAGCATGAGACCTATAACAATGAACCATTAAATAATAAACACTGAAATTAATTGTTTCTAAAACACACACACTTTAAGTTGTAAAAAAAACTCATGAAAGTTATTTAACTTGACAAACATTTAAGGAATCGGATGAAAAATGTAAATATACAGTATAAAAATATAAACATAAAGGAGAAGCAAGATCAAGTTCCTTCATGGAAGACCCTTTCTATATGGAGAGGTACTCGAGAAGATTTAAAGTTCTAAGTTTACTTTGATGACCAAATTATGATACACAAACTAAGGAAATATGTTTGTATTAGGAAAATGTAAGATCTCTAGAAAAAATTGTATTTTTGTTTATGTTCTTTTACATTATTAATCTCTTCCTTATCCCCTTCTTAATATTCCTTTCTTTCTCTTTCTAAGAGGCAAGTGTCGCTTTCTATTTTAAGTAAGTAACCAAATCATTGAATGGAAATAATCAGTGGCTCACTTGAAGAATCATTGATTCTTCAAGTGGATGCTAACATATGTCACGACCATTTAAACAAAACATAACATCTTATTCAATTACATAGTTACAAAAGTAATAAAACTAAGCATCTGATATAACTTAGTAACTAAACCAATTGATGGAATATAAAATACTCTTAATTCTTCTAGAGATGCTTCATAATCACAGTCAAAGGAATCTATGCATTCATCATCACAGTAGAAGACTACTCAAACAACATAGAAATTTATGTTGCTAGTTCACGGTTCCATAGAAACTAAATAACAGTAATGCAATCTTTGGAAACTAGTAACATGTGACAGGTGGCATGCTCATTGTCCTAGATTCACAACATTGGTTTTTATGACTTGGACCCTTAGCAGTGGTTTTGTTGATTAGTAATTGTAGCAACATGCAACATGAGTGGATGTGTAGCAAGTGGTTAACCTCACAGTTCTTTAACATATGAGACTTCATTTCTAAGTCAAGTTTCACAGTAAATGGGGTTTCGTAGCAATCTATCTCTTCCGCAACACACCATTCCTTTGAATTTTGTAGTATGTATCTTATCTTTAGAAATTTTGTCTACAGGTTGGGAAAAACAAATACCACTTGTACCAAATGTACTACTTGAATGATATATGAGCCAAAATGATTACAATTATGGATAGATATATCTAATCATGCCAAAACATGGTCCCATCATATATATATAGATAGATAGATAGATAGATAGATAGATAGATGGATAGATAGATAGATAAATAGATAGATAGATAGATAGATAGATGGATGGACGGGGCTCTAACTGAGTGTGTATACATAGGAAATCAATTTGATGACACACACACACACACACATCACCACATTGATTTCTTATGTATTCATTCTCAGTTAGAGACCCCCCTCCCCCTTCACACACACACACACATATATATGATACTCTAACTAATTGGTATACACAATAAATCAATTATGTCATGTATTATTATGAGGAAAATCTCTCTATGGCTAGGGAAAACCACAACAGACGGAAATGACGATAGAAATCAACTCTATTCTCAAGTATTATATATAAATGAATAGGCTAGCGAGACAAGATAAAAGGCCTACCTCATCTAGACGTTCGATGAAGTCCACCATTGAACACTTGACCCAAAGCAATATACCTGCAACTAGTCCTCAAAAACCAAGCAAAGAAAACATATGGTGATAATATATAATGTTATCACATTCAATAGCATAATCCATTAATATACATGACAAATACTCCCATGGAATAATAATTCAAATATTTTCAAGATATCAATTGGATGGGAAAAGAGTATTTCTATTAATGTATGATCAACATAAGTGAAAACGTTACAGACTTCCGTGTCGACATGGTTTGGAACCATAAACTAAGTTCCTTCTAGTTGGGTCTCCACCAAAAGCAAGCTCATAGAAGAGAGACCAAAAATTTCTCAATCAATAAGGGAAGAGATTGGGGGATGAACATTGTGTTCAGAATTAAAGGACAAAGGGATGCAGACTCAATATGAAGTGAATAATTTCTCTAGAGTAACTTTGACTCAAAGTTGAATTCTTTCTCCTCCTTTCCATAGCTTGAA
>JZKD02S2129683.1:22181-33276 GCA_000966675.3 Picea glauca
TGTTGGGATAGGCCCCACACAAATTTTTCCTTACCGCCACCCTTGGTTACTTGGTTGAGGGCCCATGTGATATGAGAGAATCCCAACACAAACTTGTGATAGAAATTGGCGAGGCCCAAGAAGCTTTGAAGCTCAGAGAGTGTGGTTGGGGCTGGCTAGTCATGGATGACCTGGATCTTGGCTAGATACACATGCACACCATGTTGATCAGCGATGTAACCTAAGTAGTGGACCCTGTCCATGTTGAAGGAGCATTTTTCCAAGTTTGCATATAGTTTGTGCTGCCGCAGGATGTACAAAACCTGTTGAATATGCTACAAGTGTTCCGCCCAAGTATTGTTGTAGATGAGGATGTCATCCAGATACACCACTACAAAAGTACTGGTGAAAGGTCACAGGATATCGTCCATCATCCTCATAAAAGTTGTTGGAGCATTTGTCAAACCAAAGGGCATGAAAAACCATTCAAAAATACCTTCTTTTGACTTGAAGGTGATCTTCCATACATCTATATGTTCTATTGGGACCTGGTGGTAGCCAGAATTCAGATCAATATTACTGAAGCATTTGGCCCCCATGAGCTGATCAAGGAGGTCATCAATTCAAGGAATTGGGTACCGGTTCCAAACTGTGATTTTATTCAGGGCCCGGTAATCAATGCAAAGTTGCTAGGTCCCGTCTTTCTTCTGCACCAATATGATTGGGCTCCAACAAGGTGATGAGCTGGGATGGATGTGCCCCTTGTGGAGAAGTTCTTGGATCTACCTCTTGATCTCCTCATTTTCTAACAGAGAGTGGTGGTAGACCGACTCATTAGGTAGCGGTGCGCCTGGGGTTAGATCGATGGGATGCCTCACTTGGAAGTGAAGATGTACCTCGGTAGGAGATGAGAAGACATCTGAGTGTTCTTCCATGAACTTATCACCCTTGCTTTTGTCATGTGGAGAGATCGGCTGTAGAGGCCCTGGATGTGGCTACGATCTTTCTCTTACCTTGAGAGTGAATCACGAAGAAGACAAATTTCCCGGTCTAAGAGATGACCTTCCTACAAATTTCCTTGATCACGAAGAAGACAAATAGCACTAGGGTGGACTGCCTCGGGTATCCTGTACAATTTCTTGTTCAAAGTAATAATAACACTATGAGGCCTAGACTAGTATACAACATGGCATTTCCATAAATAAGTTTGGCCCAAAAAAAATTACAATCTTCAAGAGGAGCAACATCACACAATACCTCGTCTTTGAAGGGCTTGATGTTGTACGACAGTCAACACTATTGGCTGATGCGGAGATCGCTTCCATGGTGGAGCCATCCAATGGTGTAGGGATGCGGGTGTATCATTCTTAGCAGGTCCAACCGCTTGATGACCTCTACTGAGATGAGGTTCTTCTGGCTACTACTATCAATGATGAAGTGCAACGGGGTGCCTTTTACCCACATCTATGAATGGAAAAGGCACTCACCTTCTTCTACCTCATTTGGTTCATTAGGATAGATCTTGGTGGTAGCAACGGTGGCACTTGGCTCGGCATCAATGATCCATATTCCCCTTTCTGGTTTTGACTTAGATTCAGAACCCACATCTGATTCAAAGGCTTTCACTTCAGCCACTAGCGACTACTTTGAGCGACAATCAACAGTGTTATGCCAAGGGATCTTATGGAAGTCTTACCACTTCCCGGTATCCTTATTTGAATTTCTGGTGTCCTTCTTTTCTTATGGCTTGGACTAGTTGTCCTGATACTATCCATATTTGCTCTGTCCTTTTTTCTATAGGTTGGGGCCACCCTTTCTTGGCTTTTGCTGCGAGGGGTTCCCAAGCCCAAATTGTCGCGTCTTTTGTTTGAGCTTCTGCTCGATTTTGACGACATATCGATAGGCCGCACCCAAGGAAAATATGTCCATAAATTCCATTTCGGTATGGATGTATCGATGCAGAGCACCATGATACTTGAGCACCATATGTCTCTCTGAATCTTTGATACCCATCTTGGTGCACAGGGTGTGGAAGATATTTGTGAAATCTAGCACTGCTTGGTCTCTTTCTTACCACAGTGTGGTCCATTTGGTATACAAGTCATCATAACTTTTGACAGGGTAGTATTGTTCCTTAATATCATCCATGAAGGATTACTAGGTGGTTGTGACTATAAATAATGAGGGTTCCTCTGTTTCCTTTTGCTCACAAAAACTTTCCCACCAATATTTGACATGGGGAATGACTTTGAGGAGCGCAAAAGTAATTTTTTCTCTATTTGAAAAGTTATGGACAGAAAAATACCCTTCTAGTAGATTCAACCACTTGTCTACAACATCTGCGTCTATCTGACCTTCAAATATAGGAATATCGAAGTGTATTTGTACCTTTAAGGGGCAACGCCTCTACTCGAGGAAGATGCGTTGCTTGTTGGTAGTCATCGAAGGATTTTGAGCGAAACTATCCATCATCTCGTTCCTCTGTTGCATGAGGGATTCCTCAAGCAACATTTTGAAAGGATCTCCCGTCCCATCATATTTATTTTCTCATGCCATGAGAGGTTGTTTGGGCATGTGAGAGCTTTTGTCCTCAAGAGAAACAAGCTCGAGACCCAATTCTTTGTACCTCAACCTCGTTGGGGACATGCATTAAGATGACAAGGAGCAGACTTCTCTGATACCACTTATCCAGATTTTATGAGTAGAACCAAATGAATACAGATTATTAAAATATGCTTAACACAGAATAACAAATATACAGTAAAACTGGTTATCTATTCAATAAGGAAATAAGCTAAAACTGTAAAATGTTGCGGAAAACAAGCTTGCTGGAATGGTGGCGGCTTATCTTTGAGAAGAGATGTGATGGTTGTGCTCATTCACAAGAAGATCATTACAATGAGGCTCTGAAGGCCTTTTTACAATAAACAGGAATGTCAAAAACCCTAGAAATCTAAAAACCTAACCCTAGGAGATGAAGCGCCAAAAGTCATGTGGGCCTCGTTTGGGTAAGTTAGTCGGTCAACTTCCCAGGGTCATAACTTTCGCATACGATCTTCGATTTTGGCACACGATAGCCCGTTGGAAAGGTCTATTCGAGGAATACACAGTTTGGTATACTCTAATAAAGGGCATTTTCGACTGTGATGATCTCTAAAAATGTTGTTTAGGGTCTAAAAACGGCCTCGCAAGTCAGGGACCCGAAAACTAGGAAAAAATTTGCCAAACTGGAAAACTGCCAAAATGAACCAGATGGAATAGGTGGGAGGCCACCGAAATCCATATGGATCAATCCTCCTATTATTGGACTAATCAATAGGTGTGGAAACTAATTGATATCCCTAGATCCACCTAGCTCTAGAACAAAATAGGACAGGACATGACTCTTTCCCTAAGTTTTGACCATTGAATTAACTAGGAGGAAGGAATGAATAACATACCTTATTATCGCTTCCTAGGGTCTCTGTTGCTCCTGCTTCACTCCAACACTCTCGTGAAGTCCAGACCAAGAAAACACAAACCAACCAAAGTGAAGATAGCACAATATATTCAACAATTAACCTATGTGTATGATCAAGGAATTACACAATAAAGTGGAAATATCTTTATGGGAAAGGGACATGCCACTGTATCATATTAATGGAAAGTAAAGTTTACAATCTGAGCCTTGATGTCAAAAAATTCCTTTCGATGGCTCTTGGCTCTAACACACACACTTGCTCAATCCTTGCACAAAGAAGATCAAATCCTCTTGATAGACTTGCTAGAGTCTCCAAGCTGCTATTCAAGCTTCAGTCCTTCACACAATTCTTTCACCAATTCTCCAATGAATCTTTCTTAACCTTTTCCATGAGAATTCCCTCAATATATAGGAGAGAATGAATTAGTTACTTGGATAAGAATGATCCAAAAATATCAGGGACTCCATTACTAGGATAACCATTTGAATGCCAACCAATCCTTCTAGAAGATTCCCTTCTAGAAGCATCAAGAATTCATCTTTTTCCTTGCTTTAGAAAGAGTTCACACCCTAGCAGTTCAACACAGTGCGAACTTCTCGCACCCTAACTTAAGGAAGCTTGTGAGAATCAGGCATTCTCGCAGGCAAATATACTAACAGCCTGCGAATCTTCTTCAAAAATGATATTTCTGGAAAGAGAAGAAAGTAACTTTTCTCAGGAGAAAGTTCTTATGAAGAGCCTGAGTACATCATCATCAATAAATCATCATGATGACAAAAATCATGGGTAACACCTCCTCCCTTAGGAAGCAATGGTATCCATTGCATTGAGTTCCCCCATCAGATGAGGAAATTTCTGTTGAATTTGGCCCTGGGTGAGCCACTTGCCTTGGTGCAGGAGATGCCCTACTTTGACAACTCGATAAAGTTGGATCATTTGTTGTTGGGTGCCCTTGATCTGTGTGTCCACAATCTGATCACTGGATGCCTGTTGCATGAAGGGTTGAGTTTTATTGGTGTCAACTGCTCTGCTATCTCCGAGGTGTCCAATAATGGTGGGAAATATGGTCGAAGGAGAGCCACATTGAAGACTGGGTGCAGGCCAAGGAAAGGGGGAATGTTGAGCACAAAAGAATTGTCACCCACAGCCTTGGTGATGGTGTATGGCCCATACCGGAGCGAGAGAAGCTTCCAATGGGGCCCTGTAAGGTTTTCTTTCTTCAAGTGCAACCAAACTTTGTCGCCCACCTAAAAATTATGTGGCACCCAATGTTCATCATGGCGCTACTTGTACTTGGCATTGGACTTCTGTAAAATATCTTGAACCTATTGGTGGATGTGATGGATCCTCTCAATGAACCGAGTGGCTTTGTCAGCTTCTGGTAGAGCAGGGGATGAGTCGGCCAAGGTGTTCACCAATGGTAGTGCAACATCCATGGGGCCTAATGGTTGGAATCCCAACCCCACCTGAAAGGGGATGTAGCCAGTTGATCTATGCAGGGCTCAATTGTAGCTATGTTGGACATAGGGAAGACTCTCATCCCATGTGTGGGGGTACTTAGAATTGTACATGCACAGGATATGTACGATCATCCGATTAACGACCTCAGTTTGGCCATCTGTCTGGGGGTGGAAGGCAGTGGATTTGGTGATCTTGGTATCCAATAGTGACTAGAGGCTCGACTAGAATGTGCTGATGAACTGACTGTCCTGATCTGAGACAATGGTTTTTGGGATCCCAAAGTGTACCCAGATGCATTCAAATAAGAGCTTGGCAATGGCCTCTGCAATGATGTTCTTCTTGTA
Source organism: Picea glauca (assembly GCA_000966675.3). Classification (NCBI taxonomy): domain Eukaryota; kingdom Viridiplantae; phylum Streptophyta; class Pinopsida; order Pinales; family Pinaceae; genus Picea; species Picea glauca. Next base: position 27,427 of record JZKD02S2129683.1, read on the forward strand.
GGTGGCCATAATCGTCATCTTGGAAAAGTGATCAACAACCACAAAACCACAGTCATTTCCCCTCTTGGTGGATGGGAGGCTTGACATTTAGTCTATGGATATGGATTCCCATGACTTTTCAGGAGTAGGAAGAGGGGTGTATAGGCCCTATTTTTCAGTGGTTGGTTTGGAAATAGCGCAGACAGTGTAGGACCTGATATACTTGCCAACATATTGTCGAAGTGTCAGCCAATAGAAATGCTTTTGCAACACTTCCACTGTCTTTTTGATGCCAAAGTGTCCTACCACCCGACTGTAGTGAGATTCCCAGATTAGCTTCAAGTGCTTTCTTGATGGAATGCAGAGATGGCCCAGATGGCACAACAACCCATCCTGAAGATGAAAATCAATGACCACTGAGTTTTCTCCCAATATTTAGTAGGTGGTGGAGAATTCAGGGTCTATATCATAGAGGTGGGGCTATCCAAAGGTCTCATGGCCACAAGAGTCTAGCACCGTGGTGAGTGCCGCGACTGGAGGTCGACTGAGGCAATCGACAACTCAATTGGTACTTTCTGTTTTATACTTGATGTTGAGGTGGAACTGTTGTAAGTATGTTGACCACTTCTGATGGTGGTCATTCTACAATTTTCCTTGGGTCTGCACGAATTGTAGTGACTTGTGATCAGTGTGGATTGTTGAAAAGTCAACAAGAAACTTACTTTTCCCTTAATTAAATTAGACAATAAATATTAATCTATTATCTCATCCATAACTGAGTGAGTTGGATTTGTAACAGAATCATAAGTGTAGTTAAGTGAGTTAATATCAATTGTACTAGTTGTAACTAAACATGCACTAGTGAGATTTTAGTTAATCAGTGAACTCACATGCAACTGAAGATTCACCACAGTTAACTACATGCATGTCGGATCCAGTGGAGACACAGTTGAGATAACAGGTGAAAGGTATAGTTTGGCTATCAGTTGTGATTTGATCACACATGCAGTGGATATTCTTATGAGCATGCACAAGCTAGGAAATTCATGAATGATTCAATCATTGTGAGAATTTGAATTGCAGAGATTGTGCAGAGGAGGCAAGCTGTCTGGACACGGAGAATTGGCACATGTATTTGCTAATTTGTGTATGACAGTGTGAGACGATTGATCCAGATTATTTTCGGCACAAAATGAGAGCGGAGATATAACACATGAATATTTAGAGATATTGCAAGAGAGACAACAATATAATAGAGATATAGCAGAAATAAAAAGATTCACAGATATACAGTAATACACGATTTCTATTAATGAAATAAATGTACAAAGACTGTAAAATACAGAGTGAAAGACTCGCTAGAATGGTGGTAGCTTATCTCTGAGAAGAGATGTGACGACTACTCACATCCATGAGAAGATGGTTACAATGAGGCTATGAAGGCCCGTTTACAATAAATGGGAATGCCAAAAGTCCTAGACCTCCAAAAACCTAACCCTAGGAGATGAAGCGCCAAAAGTCATGTGGGCCCCGTTTGGGTAAGTTGGTGCATCAACTTCCCAGGGTCGTAACTTTTGCATACGATCTCCGTTTTAGGCATATGATAGCTCGTTGGAAAGATCTATCCGAGGCCTACAACACTAGAGACAAAATAGCATAGAAGATGGTAGTTTGTGAGAGCAAAATACCCAAAAAAAAATCATTTAGGGCCTCAAAATGGCCCTGGAAGTTCAGGACCCGAAAAAACTGCTAAAAATAGTAAATTGCCAAAATTGCCAGAAACATGTTTTGGGCCAGTTGGAAAAGGTGGGTGGCCACCAATATCCACCTGGATCAATCCTCTCTTCTTAGAAAGCAATGGTCTCCATTGCGTTGAGTTCCCGTGGGAGAGGGGAAAGTGATTGTTGAATCTGAATCTTGGTGAGTTACTTGCCTTGTTGGAATCGTCACGTTGTTTGGTTTGTTGAAGGTCGTCACGAACCTATGGTTGGAAGGGTTGGACCTTTTTAACTAGTTTGGCTACATGATATGACTATGTGCAGAAGGAATCTTTGTGCTTTTCTGCAACCTTGTCGACCTGCTTCTGGTGGATAGAAGGTGCTTGGGCCGAGGCTGTAGTGGTTGCAGTATCCTTTTGTTCCCGTTTTGAATAGATTGTGGAGAAGATGAATTTTGTAGTATGAGATACTACCTTGCGGCACTGTTTAGGTGGGGTAGTAGTTGGAACTACCTCTGGTATCCTGTAGAGATGACCCCCCAGAGTAACAATGACACTAAGGGGTCGAGACTTATAGATAGCATGGTGTTTCCACATATATGGCTAGCCCAAGAGAACATCACAAAAATCCAGTGGGGCAACATCACATAATACCTCATCCTTGAAGGGTTGGATGCCGTATGACAATCGACACTATTGGATGACATGAAGATCTCATCCTTGGCGAAGCCACCCGATGCTATATGGTTTTGGGTGTGGTGTTGTCGACAATCCCAACTGTTTGATGACCTCTGCTGAGATGAGGTTCTTCTGGCTTCTGCTATCAACAATAAAATGCAGTGGGGTCCCCTTCACCCACATCTGGNGAACATCACAAAAATCCAGTGGGGCAACATCACATAATACCTCATCCTTGAAGGGTTGGATGCCGTATGACAATCGACACTATTGGATGACATGAAGATCTCATCCTTGGCGAAGACACCCGATGCTATATGGTTTTGGGTGTGGTGTTGTCGACAATCCCAACTGTTTGATAACCTCTGCTGAGATGAGGTTCTTCTGGCTTCTGCTATCAACAATAAAATGCAGTGGGGTCCCCTTCACCCACATCTGGGAATGAAAAAGGCACTTCCCCTCTTCTGGATCTTTTGGTTCTTCTAGTTGAATTGTTGCGGTCGCGACAATAGCAGTGGGGTCTGCGTCGATGATCTGTCTTTTACCAGTATTTTCAGAATCAGATTCTGAATCAGGGTTTGGCTCCTTGTTTTTTATCTCGGCCACCAATGACTATTTTGAGTGACATTCATTAGTGTTGTGCCAGGGATTTTGTGGAAATCACACCATTTTTCGATGTCCTTTGTCTTCTTGTGACCCTTCTTTTCTTGTGGCTTGGACTGGTTTTCGGGAGATTGTTTGTTAGGGCTGTCTTTTTCATACTTTAGTTTTTGTGGATTTGCAGACCTGAACTCCTGTTTGTTCTGGTGCTTAAATTTCTGCTCAATTTTAATAGCATATCGATAGGCAACACCGAGTGATGAGATGTCCAGAACATCCATTTCAGTTTGGATGTATCTGTGTAGATCCCCATGGTATTTCAGAACCAAATGTCATTCAGAGTCTTTGATACACAACTTGGTGCACAAGGTATGGAAGATATTGGTGAACTCCATAACTGATTGGCCCCTCTCTTGCCGCAGTGTGTTCCATCTCATGTACTGGTCCTCATAGTTGCCAACAGGGTAGTACTGTTCCTTTACCGCATCCACAAAAAAATCCCAAGTGGGCTCGGCCCCATATATTCTAGAATCAAATACGGGAATATCAAAATTAACCTGTACCTTGAAAGGTGAGGTGCCTCCAAAGTGGTCGTTTGATGAAGATGTGCCTGATGCTATCGGTAGGCGTTGAAGGATGTGGGCAAAATTCTCCATCATTTCATCCCTCTGTCGCGTGAGAGCTTGCTCAAGCAACAGATTGATAGGATCGTCTGCTCCGTCATTTTTATTTTCTTCCCCCATTGAGGGTTTCTTGGGTGTGTGAGAGCAATTGTCCTCAAGAGAGACAAGCTCGAGACCCAACTTGCTATACTCAGACCTGGTTGGGGACATGCACTGAAAAATGATCAAGAGCAGCCTGCTCTGATACCACTGATCTAGATTATTTTCGGCACGAAATGAGAGCGGAGATATAACACATGAATATTTAGAGATATTGCAAGAGAGACAAAAATATAATAGAGATATAGCAGAAATAACAAGATTCACAGATATACAGTAATGCATGATTTCTATTAATGAAATAAATGTATAAAGACTGTAAAATACAGAGTGAAAGACTCGCTAGAATGGTGGTAGCTTATCTCTGAGAAGAGATGTGACGGCTACTCGCATCCGTGAGAAGATGGTTACAATGAGGCTCTGAAGGCNGGAGATGAAGTGCCAAAAGTCATGTGGGCCCCGTTTGGGTAAGTTGGTGCATCAACTTCCCGGGGTCATAACTTTTGCATACGATCTTCGTTTTAGGCATATGATAGCTTGTTGGAAATATCTATCTGAGGCCTACAACACTCGAGACAAAATAGCATCGAAGATGGTATTTTGCGAGAGCAACATACAGAAAAAAAACATCGTTTAGGGCCTCAAAATGGCCCTGGAAGTTCAGGACCCGAAAAAACTGCTAAAAATAGTAAATTACCAAAATTGCTAGAAACATGTTTTGGTCCAGTTGGAAAAGGTGGGTGGCCACTGATATCCACTTGGATCAACGATTCTATTGTACTAAGAGCTCTTGGATTATATTTTTGTATGAGATTGTTTCATAATTCATGATATACATAATATATGGTAGTGGGGTTTTAGCTTTATGCTTTCCCGGTAAAACTTATGTGTTATGTGTTATTGAAATTTCACTTTGTGATCATGGTTGTGATCGTGGTTTAATTAATCTGCAAGAATAATAGTAGAAGCGGTTTTGTATTTAACAGTAGAGGAAATTGTTAGATCAGGAGAATCACGGAAATACATTAAGTGTATCGAAATTTCTACATGGTATCAGAGCCACGGAGGCCACGGAGTCACGTAAGTGAGGTGCAAACATAATTTCATTCTCACAGGTCCCGCCTCTAGCCAGGTGCGAACCCTAGTACTGAAAATTTCCGGTGTTTTCAAGAACAGTAATTCTCACACCCTAGACAAAGGCAGGGTGCGAACTTCATTGGCATTCTCGTAGGCTATAGTGGAGCAGGGTGCGAACTCCCCTCACCCTATTGTGGAGTACAGTGTGAACTTCATAGGAAAGTTCACAAGCAAATATACTAGCAGGATGCGAACTTCCCTCACCCTATAGTGAAGCAGGGTGTGAACTTCCCAAGCAAGTTCGCAGGCTATACACAGGTAGGGTGCGAACTTCCCAGGGAAAGAGGAAAGTGCAGCAGTTGAGTTTTGGGTTGGATAACATTTGAATTTGTAATATTTTCTTGGTGTGACACTTGATTCAAGATCGAAAATGTCTTTCAATTGCTTGAGGTTGGAGTATGCACTCGAGGGAAGCTCTAACTACATTGCTTGGAAGGACAGGATGGAAGCAGTGCTCAAAGACAATGGCTTGAAGGGTTACATTGACAATGATGTTCCTAAGCTGGATGTGACAGATACTGCAAATCTTGATGCATGGTAAAAGAAAGTAGCGAAGGCGAGGAGGATTCTATTGGAGGGAGTACAAGACCATATTGTCTCAAGTCTCCATGGGAAAACCACACCATATGCAATGTGGAAGGTTTTGACAGATCTGTTCCAAAACAGAAGTGACCATAGGAAATTGGCACTCAAAGATAAACTCAGGAAGATCAAGATGGAGAAAGGCGACACCATTCCGAAATATCTCACGAATTTTGTCCAATGTCGGGATGAGCTTGAAAGTGTGGGAATAGCATTCACTGCTGATGATTTGGTGAGCTTGGCACTCCTAGGGCTTCCTAACAGTTGGCACAGTTATCAAGACTATGTCAATGGAAGGGAAAAATTGTCAGATTGGGAATGACTATGGTCGGATCTAGTGCAAGAGGAGTTTAGGCGGAACACCAGAGATGGATCTTCATCAAAGCATGATGATGAAGAGGATTGTGCTTTGACTGCCAAGGCAAGGAAAGGGAA
>JZKD02S2129683.1:33286-45759 GCA_000966675.3 Picea glauca
CCCACATCCTTCAATGCCTGCCGATAGCATCAGGTGCATCTTAATCAAGAGGCCACTTTGGAGGCACCTCACCTTTCAAGGTACAAGTTAACTTTGATATTCCTGTATTTGAAGGACAGATAGATGCAGAAGCTCTAGAAAAATGATTAACTCTGCTAGAAGGTTATTTCTCCGTTCACAATTTTTTTGACAAAGAAAAGATAACCTTCGCACTCCTTAAAGCTCTCCCTCATGTCAAACATTGGTGGGAAACTTATTGGGAGAAAAGTTCCACAGAGGAGTCTAGAATATATGGGGCTGATCCCACTTGGGATTTTTTTATGGGTGCGGTAAATGAACAGTATTACCCTATTGGCAACTATGAGGACCAGTACATGAGATGGACCACACTACAACAAGAGAGGGGCCAAGCAGTTCCGGAGTTCACCAATACCTTCCATACCTTGCGCACCAAGCTGGGTATCAAAGACTCCGAGCGACATTTGGTTCTGAAATACCATGGGGCTCCACACAAATACATCCAGACCGAAATGGATTTTCTGGACATCTCATCACTCGGTGCTGCTTATCAATATGTTGTTAAAATTGAGCAAAAATTTAAGCACCAGAACAAACGGGATTTTCGTTCTGCAAATCCACAACAACCAAAGTGTGAAAAAGACATCCCTAACAAATAGTCTCCCAAAAACCAGTCCTAGCCACATGAAAAGAAGGGTCACGGGAAGACAAAGAAGGACACCGGAAAATGGTGCGATTTCCACAAAAGCCCCTCGAACAACACCGATGAATGTCACTCAAAACAGTCATTGGTGGCTGAGATCAAAGATAAGGAGATGAACCTTAATTCAGAATCTGATTCTGAAAATAATGGTAAAGGATAGATCATTGACACAGACCCCACTGTTATTGTCGCGACCGCAGTAGTTCAACCAAAAGAACGAACACATCCTGAAGAAGGGGAGTTCCTTTTTCATTCATAGATGTGGGTGAAGGGCACCCCGCTACATTTTATTGTTGATAGCGGAAGCCAGAAGAACCTCATCTCAATAGAGGTCGTTAAACAGTTGGGATTGTCGACAACACCACACCCGCAACCATACAACATCGAGTGGCTTCGCCAAGGATGATATCTCCATGTCGACCAGCAATGTCAATTGTCATACGTCATCCATCCCTTCAAGGACGAGGTATTATGTGATTTTGACCCATTGGATGTCTGTGATGTTCTCTTGGGCCAACCATTTATGTGGAAGCGCCATGTTGTTTATGAGTCTCGATCCCATAGTGTCATTGTTACTTTGGGGGGTCAACTCTATAGAATACCAGGGGCAGTTCCAACTATTGTTCCACCTAAAAAGTGTCACAAGGTAGTATCTCATACTACAAAATTTTGCTTCTTCACAATCTATTCAAAAGGAGAATAGAAGGACACTGCAACCATTACAACCTCTCCCCAAACACCTTCTATCCAACAAAAGCAGGTCGAAAAGGCTGTGATAAAGCACAAATATTCCTAATGCACATCGTCCTCTCATGTATCTCGACTTTTTTAACAGCCTTAGCCTCAACAGGTTATTGACATACTTCCACAAACTGAGCAATGTGATGTCTCCACAATACAAGCAGCTCACCAAGATGCAGATCCAACAAATGCTTTTCCCTCTCCCCCTGGAAATCAATGCAATGGATACCATTGCTTCCTAAGGAGGGATTATTGATCCAAGTGGATATCGGTGGCCACCCACCTTTTCCAACTAGCTCAAAATAGTTTTCTGGCAATTTTGGCAATTTACTATTTTTAGCAAGTTTTAACTTCCGAGGCCATTTTGAGGGCCCAAATGAAGGTTTTTTGAGATTGAGTTTCTCAATTATAGCTAAAGGCATAATTAATACCCCCAAAATGAATCTCCTCGATGATACCTTTCCAACGAGCTATCACATTCCTAAAAAAAAGATCGTATGCAAAGGTTATGACCCCAGGAAGTTGATGTACTCACTTACCCAAACGGGGCCCACATGACTTTTGGTGCTTCATCTCCTAAGGTTAGGTTTTTGGATGTCTAGGGTTTTTGGCATTCCTTCTTATTGTAAAAATGCCTTCAGAGCCTCAATGTAATCATCTTCTTGCGAATGCAAGTAGTCGTCACATCTCTTCTCAGAGATAAGCTACCACCATTCTAGCGAGTCTTTTGCTCTGTATTTTTACAGTCTTTGTACGTTTCTTTCATTAATAGAAATCATGTATTACTGTATCACTGTGTTTATGGTTGCATCTCTGATATATTTATGTTATATTATTGGATACATTCGATACCTCTGTGAATTTCTTTATTATATCTCCGATCTCATTTCGTGTCGAAAATAATCTGGATCATCCAATGCCAAGTACAAGCAGCGCCATGATCAACACTGGGTGCCCCATAGGTTTCAGGTGGGTGAGAAAGTTTGGTTTCACTTGCAAAAAGAACGACTTACAAGGCCCAATCGAAATATTCTCCCACTACGGTATGGGCCATACACCATCACCAAGGCTGTGGGTGACAATGATTTTGTGCTCAATGTTACCCCTTTCCTTGGCCTGCACCCAGTCTTCAACGTGGCTCCCCTTTGACCATATTTCCCACCATTATTGGACACATCAGATATAGAAGAGCAGTTGACACCAAAATAACTCAACCCTGACTGCATGCAAAAGGAATCTAGTGATCAGATTGTGGACACACAGATCAAGGGCACCCGACAGTAAAGGATTCAACTTTATCGAGTTGTCAAAGTAGGGCAGCTCTTGCACCAAGGCAAGTGGCTCACTTGGGGCCAAATTCAGTAGAAATTTCCTCATCTGATGGGGAAACTCAATGCAATGGAGACCATTGATTCCTAAGGGGGGATGATTGATCCATATGGATTTCGGTGGCCTCAAACCTATTCCAATTGGTTCATTTTGGCAGTTTTCCAGTTTGGTAGTTTTTTTCCTAGTTTTCGGGTCCCTAACTTGCGGGGCCATTTTCAGGCCCTAAACAACATTTTTAGAGATCAAAACAGTCGAAAATGCCCTTTATTAGATTAGACCAAAATCTGTATTCCTCGAATAGAACTTTCCAACGGGCTATTGTGCACCTAAAACGAAGATCGTATGCAAAAGTTACGACCCTGGGAAGTTGACCAACTAACTTACCCAAACGAGGCCCACATGACTTTTGGCGCTTCATCTCCTAGGGTTAGGTTTTTGGATTTATAGGGTTTTTGACATTCCTGTTTATTGTAAAAAGGCCTTCAGAGCCTCACATCTCTTCTCAGAGATAAGCCGCCACCATTCCAGCAAGCTTGTTTTTCGCTGCATTTTACAGTTTCAGCTTATTTCATTATTGGATAGAAAACCGGTTTTACTGTATCTCTGTTATTCTATGTTAAGCATCTTTTAATAATCTGTATTCATTTTGTTCTGCTCATAAAATATGGATCAGTGGTATCAGAGCGGTTTTCTCCTTCTCGTCTTAATGCATGTTCCCAACGAGGTCGGGGTACAAAGAATTGGGTCTCGAGATTGTTTCTCTTGAGGACAAAAGTTCTCACACACCAAAAAGACCTCTCATTGCATGAGAAAATAAATATGATGGTACATGAGATCCTTTCAAAATGTTTCTTGAGGAATCCCTCACACAAAAGAGGAACGAGATGATGGATAGTTTCGCGCAAATCCTTCGGCGACTACCAACAAGCGACAAATCTTCCTCGAGCGGAGGCGTCGCCCCTTCAAGGTACAAATCAACTTCAATATTCCTATATTTGAAGGTTAGATAGATGCATATGCTATAGACAAGAGGTTGAATCTACTAGAAGGGTATTTTTCTGTCCATAACTTTTCAAATAGAGAAAAAATTACTTTTGCACTCCTCAAAGCCATTCCCCATGTCAAAGATTGGTGGAAAACTTTCTGTGAGCAAAAGGAAACAGAGGAACCCTCATTATTTACAATCACGATCACTTGGGAATCCTTCAGGGATGCTATTAAGAAACAATACTACCTTGTCGGAAGCTATGATGACTTGTATACCAAATGGACCACACTGCAGCAAGAAAGTGACCAAGCAGTGCCAGGTTTCACAAATATATTCCATACCCTACGCACCAAACTAGGTATCAAAGATTCAGAGTGACATCTGGTGCTCAAGTATCTTGATGCTATGCATAGATACATCTAGACCGAAATGGAATTTATGGACATCTCTTCCTTGGGCATGGCCTATCGATATGCCATCAAAATTGAGCAGAAGCTCAAATAAAAGATGTGACAATTTGGGCTTGGGAACCCCTTGCAACAAAAGCCAGGAAAGGGCAGCCCCAACCTATAGAAAAATGGACAGAGAAAATATGGATAGTATCAGGACAACCAATCCAAGACGCAAGCAAAGAATGACATTGGAAAGATAAAGAAGGATACCAAGAAGTGGTGCGACTTCCATAAGAGCCCTTGGCATAACACTACTGATTATCACTCAAAGAAGTCACTGGTGGCTGAAGTGAAAGCCTCTGAATAAGATNATGTGGGTAAAAGGCACCCCGTTGCACTTCATCGTTGAGAGCGGTAGCCAGAAGAACATCATCTCAATAGAGGTCATCAAGTGGTTGGACCTGCTGACAACTCCTCACCTGAATCCCTACACCACTGGATGGCTCCACCAAGGAAGCGATCTCCGTGTTAGCCAACGGTGTCGATTGTCATATGACATCAAGCCCTTCAAAGACAAGGTATGGTGTGATGTTGCTCCTCTCGAAGTTTGTAATGTTCTTTTGGGTCAACCTTATTTATGGAAACGCCATGTTGTATATGAGTCTAGCCCTCATAGTTTTATTATTACCTTGAACAAGAAATTGTACAGGATACCCGAGGCAATACCTCCTAGTGCTATTTCCTTGATCTCTGCCAAGCAATGCAAGAAGGTCATCTCTCAAATCGGGAAATTTGTCTTCTTTGTGATTCACTCTCAGAGTAAGAGAAATATCACAGCCACATCCAGGGCCTCTGTGGCCAATCTCTCCACACAACAGAAGCAAGTAGATAAGGTCGTGGAAGAACACTCAGATGTCTTCTCCTCTCCTACTGGGGTACCTCTACACTTCTAGGTCAAGCATCTCATTGATTTGACCCTAGGCGCACCGCTACCCAATGGGCTAGTCTACCACTACTCTCTTTTAGAAAATGAGGAGATCAAGAGGCAGATCTAAGAAATTCTCCATAAGGGGCACATCCATCCCAGCTCATCACCTTGTCGGAGCCCAATCGTACTGGTTTTTAAGAAAGATAGGACCTAGGAACTCTGCATTGATTACTTGGCCCTGAATGAAATCACGGTCCGGAACCGGTACCCAATTCCCCAAATTGAAGACCTCCTTGATCAGCTCATGGGGGCGAATACTTCAATGAGATTGATCTGAAGTCTAGCTACCACCAGGTCCCAATAGAACATACAGATGTATGGAAGACCACCTTCAAGTCAAAAGAAGGTCTTTTTGAATGGTTGGTCATGCCCTTTGGTTTGAAAAATGCTCCAAAAACTTTTATGAGGACGATGGACGATATCTTGCGACCTTTCACCAGTAATTTTGTAGTGGTGTATCTGGATGACATCCTCATCTATAGCAAGACTTGGACAAAACACTTGCAACATATTCAGTAGGTTCTGGACACCCTGCAACAGCACAAACTATATGCACACTTGGAAAAATTCTCCTTCAGCATGGACAGAGTCCACTACTTAGGCTACATCATTGATCAACATAATGTGCATGTGGATCCAACCAATATCTAGGTCATCTTTGACTGGCCAGCCCCAACCACACTCTCTGAGCTTTGGAGCTTCTTGGGCCTTTCCAATTTCCATCGCAAGTTCATGCTGGAATTATCTCATATCACATGGGCCCTCAGCCAAGTAACCAGGGGTGGCAGTAAGGAAAATTTTTTGTGGGGCCTATCCCAACAACAAGCCTTCGATGAATTAAAGCAGCACTTGTGCTCATCCATGGTACTTTTATTACCGGACCTGCAACATCCCTTTGAGATCAAGACAGATGCTTCAGGCTATGCTGTGGGCACCATTCTGACTCAACATGGCCACCCCGTGGTGTATCATAGTGAGATGCTATCAGATTTTGTTTGTAAGTACCCTACTTACAACAAAGAAATGTACTCCATTGTGCAAGCTTGCCGCCAATGGAGACATTACATTATGGGAAAGGAGACAGTTATCCATGTAGAAATTTCGATACACTTAATGTATTCATGTGATTCTACTGATCTAACAATTTTCGCTACTGTTAAATACATAATCACTTCTACTATTATTCTTGGGGATTAATTAAACCACGATCACAACCGTGAGCACAAAGTGAAATATCAATAACACATAACACATAAGTTTTACTGGGAAATCATAAAGCTAAAAACCCCACTATCATATATTATGTATATCATGAATTATGAAACAATCTCATACAAAAATCTAATCCAAGAGCTCTCAGTACAATACAATAGTCTCACACTATCATACACAAATTAGCAAATACATGTGCCAATTCTCCGTGTTCAGACATCTTGCCTCCTCTGCACAATCTCTGCAATTCAAATTCTCACAATGATCGAATCATTCACGAATTGCCTAGCTTGCGCATGCTCATAAGAATATCCACTGCATGTGTGATCAAATCACAATTGATAGCCAAACTATCCCTTTCACCTGTTATCTCAACTGGGTCTCCATTGGATCTAACATGCATGTAGTTAACCGTGGTGAATCTTCAGTTGCATGCGAGTTCACTGATTAACTAAACTCTCACTAGTGCATGTTTAGTTACAACTAGTACAACTGATATTAACTCACTTAACTACACTTATGATTCTGTTACAAATCCAACTCACTCAGTTATGAATNATGTGGGTAAAAGGCACCCCGTTGCACTTCATCGTTGAGAGCGGTAGCCAGAAGAACATCATCTCAATAGAGGTCATCAAGTGGTTGGACCTGCTGACAACTCCTCACCTGAATCCCTACACCACTGGATGGCTCCACCAAGGAAGCGATCTCCGTGTTAGCCAACGGTGTCGATTGTCATATGACATCAAGCCCTTCAAAGACAAGGTATGGTGTGATGTTGCTCCTCTCGAAGTTTGTAATGTTCTTTTGGGTCAACCTTATTTATGGAAACGCCATGTTGTATATGAGTCTAGCCCTCATAGTTTTATTATTACCTTGAACAAGAAATTGTACAGGATACCCGAGGCAATACCTCCTAGTGCTATTTCCTTGATCTCTGCCAAGCAATGCAAGAAGGTCATCTCTCAAATCGGGAAATTTGTCTTCTTTGTGATTCACTCTCAGAGTAAGAGAAATATCACAGCCACATCCAGGGCCTCTGTGGCCAATCTCTCCACACAATAGAAGCAAGTAGATAAGGTCGTGGAAGAACACTCAGATGTCTTCTCCTCTCCTACTGGGGTACCTCTACACTGCTAGGTCAAGCATCTCATTGATTTGACCCTAGGCGCACCGCTACCCAATGGGCTAGTCTACCACCGCTCTCTTTTAGAAAATGAGGAGATCAAGAGGCAGATCTAAGAACTTCTCCATAAGGGGCACATCCATCCCAGCTCATCACCTTGTGGGAGCCCAATCGTACTGGTTTTTAAGAAAGATAGGACCTGGGAACTCTGCATTGATCACTTGGCCCTGAATGAAATCACGGTCCGGAACCGGTACCCAATTCCCCAAATTGAAGACCTCCTTGATCATCTCATGGGGGCCAATACTTCAATGAGATTGATCTGAAGTCTAGCTACCACCAGGTCCCAATAGAACATTCATATGTATGGAATACCACCTTCAAGTCAAAAGAAGGTCTTTTTGAATGGTTGGTCATGCCCTTTGGTTTGAAAAATGCTCCAAAAACTTTTATGAGGACGATGGACAATATCTTGCGACCTTTCACCAGTAATTTTGTAGTGGTGTATCTGGATGACATCCTCATCTATAGCAAGACTTGGACGAAACACTTGCAACATATTCAGTAGGTTCTGGACACCCTGCGACAGCACAAACTATATGCACACTTGGAAAAATGCTCCTTCAGCATGGACAGAGTCCACTACTTAGGCTACATCATTGATCAACATAATGTGCATGTGGATCCAACCAATATCCAGGTCATCTTTGACTGGCCAGCCCCAACCACACTCTCTGAGCTTTGGAGCTTCTTGGGCCTTGCCAATTTCCATCGCAAGTTCATGTTGGAATTATCTCATATCGCATGGGCCCTTAGCCAAGTAACCAGGGGTGGCAGTAAGGAAAATTTTTTGTGGGGTCTATCCCAACAACAAGCCTTCGATGAATTAAAGTAGCACTTGTGCTCATCCACGGTACTTTTATTACCGGAACTGCAACATCCATTTGAGATCAAGACAGATGCTTCAGGCTATGCTGTGGGCACCATTCTGACTCAACATGGCCACCCCGTGGTGTATCATAGTGAGATGCTATCAGATTTTGTTTGTAAGTACCCTACTTACAACAAAGAAATGTACTCCATTGTGCAAGCTTGCCGCCAATGGAGACATTACATTATGGGAAAGGAGACAGTTATCCATGTAGAAATTTCGATACACTTAATGTATTCATGTGATTCTACTGATCTAACAATTTTCGCTACTGTTAAATACATAATCACTTCTACTATTATTCTTGGGGATTAATTAAACCACGATCACAACCGTGAGCACAAAGTGAAATATCAATAACACATAACACATAAGTTTTACTGGGAAATCATAAAGCTAAAAACCCCACTATCATATATTATGTATATCATGAATTATGAAACAATCTCATACAAAAATCTAATCCAAGAGCTCTCAGTACAATACAATAGTCTCACACTATCATACACAAATTAGCAAATACATGTGCCAATTCTCCGTGTTCAGACATCTTGCCTCCTCTGCACAATCTCTGCAATTCAAATTCTCACAATGATCGAATCATTCACGAATTGCCTAGCTTGCGCATGCTCATAAGAATATCCACTGCATGTGTGATCAAATCACAATTGATAGCCAAACTATCCCTTTCACCTGTTATCTCAACTGGGTCTCCATTGGATCTAACATGCATGTAGTTAACCGTGGTGAATCTTCAGTTGCATGCGAGTTCACTGATTAACTAAACTCTCACTAGTGCATGTTTAGTTACAACTAGTACAACTGATATTAACTCACTTAACTACACTTATGATTCTGTTACAAATCCAACTCACTCAGTTATGAATNGTCTAATTTCATTAAGGGAAAAGTAAATTAGACACATGTTTCTTGTTGACTTTTCAACACTCCCTCTCAACAAGAAAGGGATTATCCTTCACCCCAATCCTGTCTCTATGATATTAGAATTTGCTCCAGGTGAGCGCCTTTGTCAGAATGTTCGCATCCTGATCTTTCGTAGGAATTTATTGAAGCAATATGATCTTCTGCTACACACAATATCTGAGATGATGATACCGAATATCTATATGCTTAGATCTGTCATGAAACACAGGATTAATTGAGAGTTTAATGCAACTTTGATTATCACAATAAATCACTGTCGGATCTAAATGAGAACCAAACAAACCAACCAAGATCTTCCTCATCCAGATAGCCTCACATGCATCTTGACTCACTGCCATGTATTCTAATTCCGCTGAACTAAGTGCCATGGATATTTGTGTCCTATTGTACCAAGAAACAACTGTAGATATGATACTAAAGACCCCCCTTGATGTGCTCTTTCTTTCTGTTGGGCTGCCCACCCAATCTGCATCTGTGAAGCCATGAAAATTCACCTCATCTGTCTATCTATACCATAATCCATACTCATATGTGCCCTTCAGATATCTTAGGAAATGCTTACCCGCCTTCCAAAAGAGTTTGGTAGGCTTAACCATCGCTTGACTTAGATGGTTAACCATGTAGAAAATGTCTGGTCTCGTGTTCACTAAGTACATTAGCGAACCCACTAATTGTTGATAGACAGTAGCATTCACTACCTCTCCATAAGTAGCATCCTCTTTCCTCCAGTTTCCTGGAAGAGGAGTATCCATGGGTTTGCATACCTCCATGTGAAACTTACCCAGTATCTCTCTTGCATACTTTCCTTGAGACACAAAAAGTTCACCATCTCGCTGCCATATTTCCAATCCAAGGAAATAATGAAGAAGGCCCAAATCNTAAGGGAAAAGTAAATTAGACACATGTTTCTTGTTGACTTTTCAACACTCCCTCTCAACAAGAAAGGGATTATCCTTCACCCCAATCCTGTCTCTATGATATTCGAATTTGCTCCAGGTGAGCGCCTTTGTCAGAATGTTCGCATCCTGATCTTCCGTAGGAATTTATTGAAGCAATATGATCTTCTGCTACACACAATATCTGAGATGATGATACCGAATATCTATATGCTTAGATCTATCATGAAACACAGGATTAATTGAGAGTTTAATGCAACTTTGATTATCACAATAAATCACTGTCGGATCTAAATGAGAACCAAACAAACCAACCAAGATCTTCCTCATCCAGATAGCCTCACATGCAGCTTGACTCGCTGCCATGTATTCTAATTCCGCTGAACTAAGTGCCATGGATATTTGTGTCCTATTGTACCAAGAAACAACTGTAGATCTGATACTAAAGATCCCCCTTGATGTGCTCTTTCTTTCTGTTGGGCTGCCCACCCAATCTGCATCTGTGAAGCCATGCAAATTCACCTCATCTGTCTATCTGTACCATAATCCATACTCATATGTGCCCTTCAGATATCTCAGGAAATGCTTACCCGCCTTCCAAAAGAGTTTGGTAGGCTTAACCATCGCTTGACTTAGATGGTTAACCATGTAGAAAATGTTTGGTCTCGTGTTCACTAAGTACATTAGCGAACCTACTAATTGTTGATAGACAGTAGCATTCACTACCTCTCCATAAGTAGCATCCTCTTTCCTCCAGTTTCCTGGAAGAGGAGTATCCATGGGTTTGCATACCTCCATGTGAAATTTACACAGTATCTCTCTTGCATACTTTCCTTGAGACACAAAAAGTTCACCATCTCGCTGCCATATTTCCAATCCAAGGAAATAATGAAGAAGGCCCAAATCCTTCATCTCAAACTCCTTTGCAAGGTCCTCCTTGCATGAGTGTATCAGTTGCTCATCACCAGTCAATATTAAATCATCAACATAAAGCACAATGATCAAAAGCTTACCCTCCACCACAATTTGGTATAGGTTTGCATCCGCTTCAATTTTGGTGAAGCCCAATCCGGTGAAATAGCTGTCTATCCAAGTGTACCAAGCATGAGGTGCTTGCTTCAACCCATACAATTCTCTCTTGAGTCTGCACACATGTGACTCTTTGTCAAAGGTCTAAAAAACTTCTATATGTTCAATGTACACTTCTTCCTCAATGATTTTGTTGAGGAACACAGTTTTTACATCCATCTGATGAATGAACCAACCCATCTGTGCTAAGAGTGCGAGGATGGATCTTATGGAAGAGTACATTGTGACAGGTGCAAAGGTCTCATCATATTCTATACCCTCGATCTGTGAGAATCCCTGGGCCACAAACCCGGCCTTGTATTTCTCCACACTCCCATCAGCAGCTTGCTTTACCTTGTAGATCCATCTTNCACCATTCTAGCGAGTCTTTCACTCTGTATTTTACAGTCTTTGTACATTTATTTCATTAATAGAAATCGTGTATTACTGTATATCTGTGAATCTTTTTATTTCTGCTATATCTCTGTTATATTGTTGTCTCTCTTGCAATATCTCTAAATATTCATGTGTTATATCTTCGCTCTCATTTTGTGCCGAAAATAATCTGGATCAATCGTCTCACACTGTCATACACAAATTAGCAAATACATGTGCCAATTCTCCATGTCCAGACAACTTTCCTCTTCTGCACAATCTCTGCAATTCAAATTCTCACAATGATCGAATCATTCATGAATTTCCTAGCTTGTGCATGCTCATAAGAATATCCACTGCATGTGTGATCAAATCACAACTGATAGCCAAACTATCCCTTTCACTTGTTATCTCAACTGTGTCTCCACTGGATCCGACATGCATGTAGTTAACTGTGGTGAATCTTCAGTTGCATGTGAGTTCACTGATTAACTAAAATCTCACTAGTGCATGTTTAGTTACAACTAGTACAACTGATATTAACTCACTTAACTACACTTATGATTCTGTTACTAATCCAACTCACTCAGTTATGGATGAGATAATAGATTAATATTTATTGTCTAATTTAATTAAGGAAAAAGTAAGTTTCTTGTTGACTTTTTAACAATCCACACTGATCACAAGCCACTACAATTCGTGCAGACCCAAGGAAAATTATAGAATGACCACCATAAGAAGTGGTCAACATACTTACAACA
>JZKD02S2129694.1:0-14250 GCA_000966675.3 Picea glauca
GAGGTGTACCTTCTGACCATTTCCTACTCGACATGCAAGACCTTCACCAACCACTTCAAAGGATTTAATGAAGGCCTTCCAAATTATGGAACATACTGAAAACCGCTTCAAGGGTGATCTAATCCAATCCATAAAATATGTTGGATGAATGTATTTTTGAGTAACACCATTGGTCCAAAGGTTAGAGATGGAAATAAGTCTCCATACTCAGTTTTATGCAAGTGCCTTTGAAAAGATAAAAATAATTTTGAAGCCACAACCTCCCAATCCATCGAGGACTGCCAAAACCTCCCATTTTACATAGGGAAATACAATTTTTTCATGAGAACATGCCCACATAAATTTAAAGCAGAATCGTCGAACCTTTTCCAATACCTCTTTCAAGATCTAGGCTAAAAACATCCAATACACTAGTATTTCTTCCAATGTTGATTTGACAAGCACTAACTGACATGCCTGTGAAATCCATCAGAAGAACCATACCGATAACCTCTTTTTCAATTTTTCTAATAACCAATGCCAACCAACTTTTCGATAACAATTTGGTTTTATATGAAGTACCAAATATTTCATACCCAAGTCTAGCTATTTTATTTCAAAGGAAAAAAGAAATTTGTAGAAACCTATCTCACCTTTGTCCATCATATTGAATTGATGCAGGATCATCGTTGGAAAGCGTGTAGAGGCAGGACCACTCAACACGTGAGAGTTCTTCCAGAACTTGAATATGGGCAGTTACAACCGATTTCAGAATCTGCTTCCACTCAACGCCAGAATTCACCTTTGGAAGCATGCTTGAACTGATGGCGAATTTTACCCTTTGAGGCAAGTTTTGAAATTGTAAACAAAGCAGGAGTTTCCACTTCGACTCTGGAATGCGACTAAACTAAGATAGCGTAGGATGAATTTTAGAGTAGGTAAGTAGTCAGGGGAAACCCTAGAAACATTTTTGACTTATGTAGAAGTTTGTACACCCAGTTAGAGAGAGCTGCAATACAAAGAGAAATTAGTTGTAAGAGAGAACTAGGAGTTAGCAGGAGATCTCAGTGTTTTGAGTTACTGTAATTTTGAATGTATTATGTAGCCATTGGGCACTTGTGAATATAACATAATGGAAAATTGATCCAAATATATGGTGTGTGGACTGTGTGCATTTTCCTGTTATTTCTGTTTACATGAACAAGTGGATGGAACTGTGAGTTTTTCCAGTTTCATATGTTTCTCTTCATTGGAAGCTCTGCAAGGTGTGCGTTGAGCCAGAGAGGAATGTAAGGAGATCAGGAGGAATTTATCTGCGATAAATTACTGTGGATCTAAGTTATCAAAATCCCTCAAATGCAAGGAGTGTGTGGGAAATCGAAGTCTGAACCAGACAAATCTCAGGAGGGGTAATGCTTCGGAAAGTGTTATCGAGATCCAGGAACCCATTCCCTATTAGGAACAAAGAACGAGTCTTTGAAGACTTAGAAAATTGTCTAAGTCTGAAGCGAGTAAAATCTCAGGAGGAAGAACATTGTCAAGTATTGGATCGTGGTGGAGAATCCCATGGATCGTTCGATTTGAGGGAAGAGCACATACTTTAACACTATGTAGATCCAAGAGAGGAGATCTCGAAGATCTGAATGGATGGTGGAGAACTCTCGAGGAGAGTCAAAAAATACCGCAAACTGTTGGATCAAGTGGAGTTGAAAGGAGTTCAGTGACAAGGAAGAGATCTAACCGTAGATATGAAGGGCATTGTGAGTCATTGATCAAGCACCTCAAGCTTTCGACATTTCATCATTTCAACATTTTTGCAACTGAGAATTCCAAGGAGCAGAGATATCCCTTGCACCCAAATTTCACAAAACATGAAAACCCAAAAGTATAGGCATTAGGATATTTCAGTATTTCGGCATTCTGGTAACTGGGAATTCCAAGGAGAAAAGATATCCCTTGCATTTTTATTTCACGAAACGTAAAAACCCGAAGGAATAGGTGCTGGGACATTTCGGCATTTCGACAACTAGGGGTTCGAAGGATGAAGGGACGGGATGCTTGACTTGTGAATTCCTGGCCCACGACATTTCATCATTTTATCAACCAGCGGTTCGAAGGATGAAGGGACAGGACGCTTGACTTGTGAAGTTTCGGTCCAGGATATTTCGACATTTTGACAACTAGGGATTCGGAAGACATGGAAAGGAGGAATGCTTGCATCACGATTCCCTGAATTGCGAAAAGCCAGTAGCGCTTAGATGTTAACTGCGTGATCACAGAGTGGTGGTCACGTGGATGTAGGCTAAGGGAGGAGCCAAATCTTGTTAATCCCTTCTCGTCATTTCAGGACCCGGGTGTTCGAGAGGCCAAGAGTAGTGAGACAGGGAGTCCCGACTCGCGATATCACGAAACCCCGAAACGCGAAAGGAGTGGGTCATTTTGAGGTCAGCAAATAAGAAGGGACCTATGGATTTGTTCAAGGCGTTCCAACAAGAGCCTGAAGAGCCATTTCAACTTGGGATTTGGGGCGATCCAGAGACCGGGAGGTCACTGGACCCTACTGAGGTAGGGGGTCTGCATCAGGTGGTATCAGAGTCTAAGTTTTTCGTCTGTAGACTTCAGGCGAAGGAGGAAAAGAAGGATACAAAGACCTCAGAGTTGTACTCTGTGTGTGACAAATAGTCAACATAATGTCACCAAGAAGACAAGAGCCACCTTTATCTAGCCATGATGTAGAGAGGGAAATGCGAGAGCTTCGCGCTCGATTGAAAATAATGGAAGCAACAAAGAGAAGAGAACCTGATGTTGGGGATGTTAGTGATGCAGAAAGTGAAGAGGTTAAGGTTGAAGAAGCTGCAAGAGAGGATGTTGTAGAAGAACGGTTGTTTAGAGTAGTTGCCAGATTGGGAGGCAGAGCTAATATAGAGGTCCCCATATATGAGGGAAACCTAGATGCTGAAGAACTGTTGGACTAGATAAGGTCCATGGACAAACACTTCAACTATGAATATTTTGATGAGGAGAAGAAGGTGAAGCAGGAAGTCACTCGACTAAAAGGGCATGCAACACTGTGGTGGGACGAACTGCAGGCTGAGAGGAGAAGTAAAGGAAAATAGAGGATAAAGAGTTGGGACAGGATTATAGCCAAACTGAAGGCTACGTTCATACCCAAAGACTACGAGATCAATTTGTTCAGGAAGTTATAGAACCTGAGGTATAAAGGGATGACAGTCAAGGAGTACACCGAGGAGTTCTACTAGCTGAACATCAAAATTGGGAAACGGGAAAGAGACGAAGAGAAAGTCGCCATATATATAAATGGCTTAATATATGAGATCTAAGACGAGCTCAACATGATGTCAGACAGGACTTTGGAATATGCTTATTAGTTTGTGTTGAAGGCAGAGGAGAAGCTGACCAGAAAACAGATCTAGCGAGGAAAAGGTAAAATCTCGGTCCCAAGAAAATGCAAGGGATTTAACTATGACAGGGCACATTAGTCTACGGATGAGGCTGAGAAACCACACAATCACTCATAACGAGCAGGAAGTTCACAAGGAAGACAAAATGGTGGAAGAAATTTTTCTAGAGGAAGAGGAAGAGGAGGAGTAAGGTGCTATAACTATGGAAAGATAGGACACCTATCTTGGGAATGTCCCGAGAAGAAGAAGGAAGGATGATAATCTCACATTTCAGAAGCACGACAAAGAGATGTTGAAGCAGAAGGAGTAGAGGATGGAGCATCCCTGATGTTGAGAAAATTTCTCTTAAAACCAGAGGCAGAAATTGAAAAACCAGTGCAAAGAAACATTCTATTCAGGATAGCTTGCAAGACTAAGGATAAAGTATGCAAGGTGATCATTGACAGTGGGAGTACTGACAACCTAATATCCACATAGATGGTGGAGAAATTGGAGCTGAACACAAATGCACATCCAAGGCCATACAAAGTGTCATGGCTGCAAAAAGGACACCAGGTAACAATCTCTAAACAATGTCTGGTTGAAATTAAAATATGGGGATATAAAGATGAAATCCTATGTGATGTAATTCCCATGGACATATGCCACATTTTCTTGGGAAGACCATGGTAGTTTGATATAAATGTCATTCATGATGGAAGGAAGAATACATATACATTGGAGAAGAATGGTAGGATGCATATGTTGTTTCCAATGGAGGAGAAGAGAGTAAAAGAGGAATCCAACACAAGCATACTTCTCATGAGTGGGAAGGAACTCCTAAAAGAAGTCAAGGAAGAACAAGAGATGTAGTTCTCTATGGTGAGGAAGCCCAGAGTCATCCTTATGAGTACAGTAATGGATGATTTTCCTGAAGAAGTTCAGGAGTTGCTGGATAATTTTGCTGATATAGTGGTGGATGAGCTTCCAAACTCATTGCCGCCCATCAGGAGTATAAATCATCATATCGACTTCATACCAGGAGAAATCTTGCCAAACAGAGTAGCATACAGATTAACACCTCGAGAGAATGAGGAGGTGAGGAACCAAGTCCAAGAGTTGTTGGATAAGGGTTTAGTCAGAGAAAGTTTGAGCCCATGCACAATACCAATTGTGTTAAGCCCAAAGAAAGATGGAGGATGGAGAATGTGCACAGTCTCGAGAGACATCAACAAGATCACCATCAAGTACAAATTTCCTTTATCAAGAATGGATGACTTAATGGATTTATTAAGTGGAGAAAATTTATTTTCTAAGATAGACGTGAAAATTGGATATCATCATATTAGGATGAGAGAAGGTGATGAATGGAAAACAACGTTTAAGATGAATGAAGGTCTATATGAGTGGCTAGTTATGCCATTTGGCTTAACGAATGTAGCAAGCACTTTTATGAGGATGATGAATGAAATTCTAAAATATTTCATTGGTAAGTTCGTGGTTGTATATTTGGATGATATATTGATATTTAGCAATACTAAAGAAGAGCATTTGAGACACCTAACACTAGTAATGAGGAGGCTACAACAGGAGAAGTTGTTGATCAATCTGAAGAAGTCCTCTTTTATGAAGACAAACCTCATTTACTTGGGTTTTTTAATCTTTTCGAATGAACTGAATATGGATCCAGAAAAGGTGAAAGAAATCAGGGAATGGCCATCGCCAAGGAGCATGTTCAAAGTAAGGAAATTTCATGGTTTAGCAAGTTTCTATAGAAATTTCATTAAAGACTTCTGTGGAATTTGTGCAGCAATGATGGATACAGTGAAGAAGCGGCACAAATATTTTAAATGGATAGAGGAGGATAAAAGGAGCTTCCATATACTGAAGGAGAAGATAACAGAACGACCAATTCTGATCTTGTCGAATTTTGGGAAGACATTTTAGGTAAGATGTGACGCAAGTGGAATTGCAATATGAGTAGTTTCGACTCAGGATAATAGACCTATTGCCTATTTTAGCGAGAAGTTGAATGAGACTAAGAGGAAATACTCCACATATGACAAGGATTTCTATGCCATAATTCAAGCATTGAAGAAATGGAGGCATTATGTTGTCCCCCAGGAGTTTGTCTTGTATAGTGATAACCAAGCTTTACAATTCATAACCCGACAAGAAAAACTGAATCAGAGGCATGCAAAATGGGTTGAATTTATGAAAAAAATTACTTTTTTCATAAAACATATTGTTGGGAATACTAACAAAGTTGATGATGCGTTAAGCAGGAGATGTTTAATTCTGCAAGAATTCCAGGTGGAGACCTTGGGGTTTGAACACCTTAAGGATATGTATTGTGATGACACAGATTTCAAGGAGGCCTACGAAACATGTACAAGCCCTGTACTGAGAGATAGAAGTCAATGGACATAGTATGTGGTTTAGGAATGATTGTTTCTCAGAGGAAATCAATTATGCATACCAAGATGCTCAATGAGGGACAATCTTCTAAAGGAGAAGCATAATGGAGGATTGGTTGGACATTTCGCACACGATAAAACGTTTGCACAGTTGAGCAGTTCATACTATTGGCGATGTATGAGAACAAAGGTGATAAAGTTTGTGAACAAATGTAGGATCTACCAACATGCAAAGGGGAAAAGACAAAACACTGGATTGTATCAACCATTGCCAATACCAGAGAGGCATTGGGATGAAATAAGCATGGATTTCATGTTGGGATTTCCAAGAACACAAAGGGGATTCGATTCCATATTTGTGGTGGTGGATAGGTTTTCAAATATGTCACATTTCATCCCATGCTAGAAGACCAGTGATTCAACACATGTTGCAAATCTGTTTTTCAAAGAAGCTGTGAGACTTCATGGTCTACCCAGGTGCATTGTCTCAAACAGAGACACAAAATTTGTTGGTCACTTTTTGAGGATGTTGTAGAAGAAGATGGGGACAGATTTTTCCTTCATCTCAGCTTATCACCCTCAGATAGATGGGCAGACTGAGGTGGTAAATAGAAGTTTGGGAAACTTATTGAGAAGCCTGGTTATTGAATACCATAACTAGTGGGATTAGATTCTGCCACAAGCAGAATTTGCATACAATGACTCACCAAACAGAATCACTGGAAGGAGCCCATTCCAAATACTATATGGAATGCAACCCATGGGAGTGTCTAAGTTAACGGACTTGGAACAGGGAGAGATCAGAAGCATTGGAGCAGAGGATTTTGTTTCTGAAATGTAGAGACTCCATAGTCAGATCAAAGAACAATTACAAAGTTCTAACCCAAAATATAAGCACATAGTTGATCAGCATCGCAAGGAACTTCAATTTGAAGTGGGAGATAAGGTTTTAGCACATCTCAAGAAGGAAAGGTTCCCTAGGCGAACATATAACAAATTGAAGATGAAGAAGATAGGACCCTGTAAGATCTTGAGGAAATTTGATGCAAAATACTACGAGATTGAGCTGCCAAATGGTGTGGGCATTTCACCCATATTCATCGTTTCAGACCTGTATCCTTATAGGAAAGATGACACAAAAGTGTTAGAAGATCAAGGAAAGATTCAGTGGGAGAAACAAATTCATGTGGTAGAAAAGCCGCAGATGGAGAAAATTGTTGATCAGAGGATTCACAAGAAGACCAAGAGGAAGACCTATTTTGAATATCTGGTCAAATGGAAGAGACACCCAATAGAAGATGTCAGTTGGGAAAATGAATTTTCTATCCAGAAGAAGGGAAAGTCAGTAAAGGATCTCATGGACAGGAGTCAAAGAATTTTTGTCAAGGGGAGTATGATGCAGCAGCATCATTGGCAAGCGCATAGAGGCAAGACCCCTCAACATGTGTGAGTTCTTCCAAAAGTTCAACATGGACGATTACAACCGATTTCGAAATCCGCCTCTACTCAGTGTCGGAATTCACCTTTGGAGGCATGCTTGAACCGGTGCCAAATTTTACCCTTTGAGGCAAGTTTTGAAATTGTAAACAGAGCAGGAGTTTCCACTTCAGCTCTAGAATGCAACTGAAATAAGATAGCTTAGGATGAATTTTAGAGTAGGCAAGTAGCCATGGGAAACCCTAGAAACATTTTTGAGTTATGTAGAAGTTTGTACACCCAATTAGAGAGAGTTGTAATACATAGAGAAAATAGTTGTAAGAGAGAACTACGATTTAGTACGAGATCTCAGTGTTTTGAGCTACTAAAATTTTAAATGTATTTTGTAGCCATTGGGCACTTGTGAATATAACAGAATGGAAAATTGATCCAAATATATGGTGTGTGGACTGTGTACATTTTCCTGTTATTTCTGTTTACATGAACAAGTGGATGGAACTGTGAGTTTTTCCAGTTTCAATTGTTTCTCTTCATTAGAAGCTCTACAAGGTGTTTATCGAACCAGAGAGGAACGTAAGGATATCGGGAGGAATTTATCTGTGAGAAATTACCGTGTATCTGAGTTATCGAAATCCCTAAAACACAAGGAGTGTGTGGGAAATCGAAGTCTGAACGAGACAAAGCCCAGGAGGGGTAATGCTTCGAAAAGTGTTATTGATATCCAAGAACCCATTCCCCAGAAGGAACACAGACTGAGTCTTCGAAGACATAGAAAATTTTCTAAGACTGAAGCGAGTAAAATCTTAGGAGGAAGAACGTTGTCGAGCGTTGGATTGCGGTGGAGAATTCCGCGAATTGTCTAATTTGAGGTCAGAGCATAGACTTTAACACTATGTTGATCCAGGAGAGGAGATCTCGACGATCTGAACGGATGGTGGAGAACTGTCGAGGAGAGTCACGAAATACCACAAACTGTTGGATCAAGTGGAGTTGTAAGGAGGTCAGTGACGAGGAAGATATCTGACCATAGATTTGGAGGGCGTTGTGAGCCATCGATCAAGTGCCTTGAGCTTTCAAAATTTTGGCATTTCATCATTTCGGAAACCGAGAATTCCAAGGAGCAGACTTATCCCTTGCACCCAGATTTCACAAAACACAACCCTATTAGAACCATCTACGCAAAACCCATGACTTCAGGCATCCATATGTCCACCCCGAGAACTAAACTTACCGCTCCTATGTTCTTTACACAATTTATATTCCTCCTCCTTGGAGAAAATTTTAGAGGTGAGGGTTGATTCCTTTCCAATCATGTAGACCATGCATGGGGGTTTACCAGACCCACCCAATCATCAAAAATATATCTCTCTATCCAAGGCATGGAATCTAGATAAACTAACACTAAATCCACAAAAATGGTCGAATCCCTCAAATCCCCATTGCCGAGAGACATATTCGGGGAAAATACATTTTGGAGAAAAATGTGGGGTGAATCACCCCCGAAAAGGTTAGTATACATAGTTTCTCCTAGAAAACCTAAATCTGTGCTCCCTCCTTAACTAACATAACCATTTTTGAGCCCTAAGATAATATTTGGGCATACATATCCACTAGATAAATATATCTCCTCATGGCGTCCCATCCCATTTCCAATCCCAATGAAAGAGGATTTGTTTGTGAAGAGGAAAAAACCACCCACGTTGAAGAAGAAACCAGCACCTACAAGACACTAGCCGAAAAACCTTCCTGGGCCACTGTGACATCCTCAAATATTAAAAACAATTTATTTTAAAGTTATTTCTTTGAAAATAAAATTTCCATTTATGGAAATTCAGATTTCAAATTGTGAAGGCATGTAATAATTATTTTTTTGATTGTTGGGAAATAGTTTGAGTTTCCAACTGTTTTCTTTTGATGGATACATGTATGAGAAACATATTTTAAAAATTAAATATTAGAAACAAGTGTAAAAACCAAGCTAAAAGTAGTTGACTATGACTCTATGAGTGGGGAACATGTTTGAGTTAACTCAGAGATGATTTTTACAAGTGTCTGAAGTTGATTTCCGTCCCTAGCAACCCTTGAGTTAACTCAGAGATGATTTTTACAAGTGTCTGAAGTTGATTTTCGTCCCTAGCTGTTTGCAAAGATATAAATTTTCCCAAGGATGAAAATGGATCGAAAAGTCATATTCAATGAGAAATGAAATATATACAACATATGTGTGAGTTGGGACATTTCAGAGTATGTTGTGGAGATGAATATTTGTTGTGTGAGAAAAAGTGTTGTTAGGAAAATGATTTTCTGAAAGACAATGGCTAAGGAGAGAAGCTCATTTTTATCTTATGGAATTATGGTTAGGCTAGGGAGTGATCAGGACAGGTAATCTTGATTTTTTTTGGCATGTACGGTTGGGTGTGTTAGCACTTGGTAAATTTCCTAGAGGTTGAAAAAGAAGAAATCTACTAAGGTAACCTTATCCAACCACTTTTAAAGCTAGGATCTAGCCCTTCCAGCTTCCGAGAGGTATCTCTCTATATAATTTAGCTTTTTTTAATTTTGGATATTAGGCTAGCTAGAGGAACTGTAGGTTTTGTTGTAAAAGTGTTTTTGAAATTGGTTGAGACAAACTACACATCCATTGGGCTATGGGGTCTGCATTTAATCAAATCTGAGATACAACCAGAAACGCCAAATAAAACCTTCACAAGGCGAGATAACAGCCTCACTAGATCTTTAGTAATTAAAATGATGGACAGAAGAAAAGATGAGGAAAATAACTTCAATTAAGAAGCAGTTAAGAATTTCTTAATTGAAGGTATTAGAAGATAAACATTTAAATCCCTAGAATCGGAAACAGGGTATCAAAGATAAATCCTGCAACATAACGCTATTCATAAAGATTATATTTAGAAAACAAAATGAATACGAAGAAAGAGAAACATTTAACTAAGAAAATCACATCACCAGTGAACATGCGCAAGAATCCTGTAAAGTGCCTCTTCTTTATCAATGGTAGATCTCTTAAAAAATAGTACAGTTTGATAGCAATAGGGTGTGCCAATCAACAACCCTCAATACTTCGAAAACTGAAGTATTTATAATAAAAAATACAAATGTTCTTGTCATAACTGATCAGGACGTGCTCATACTATTTTTATACTAACTAACTTAACTAATCAATACTGTTTTGATGACTCATTACAACTGTATGCTGAATTTCTGGGGTAGGCCGTTGGCGAGGTGCCATCGCAACCTCTTCTGACTGGATAGGTGACTGGATTGTGACAACTCATCTGCTAATCTAGTAGATCACATAGTTCTTCCCATCTCATATGACCTGGCACTATAACTTTAAGCAATCTCCTATACACTTCATCCATATCCATGTACTTAGCAAATGTGGGCTTGATGACGAATATGTGCTTAATCTCGTGCTGGATACTAATATCCAACTACAAGGCATCCATGAATTCTTTTCCTGTGATGCTTCCCTGTATACCTGCGAACTTAGAATTGTCCTTAGACACTTCAGCCAACCTTTTCTTATAATTAGGGAGTGTCATTAATTTGTCATTAATGACATTCATACCAAGCAGGCCCTTCCTTTGCAGAGCATCCATCTTGTGGAAAAACTTCTGCACTCCTTGATCCATGACTTGGATATTTTCCTCAAGATGAAGCATGAGACCTATTTTGGTTAGAACTCTTTTCACTTCGAGAATAGTTTCTATCCTATCCTCAATCTTTAATTCCTCTAGTTCCTCCCTGGTCTTTGAATTCAGGAACCTTATGATCTCATTCGCTTGGGCTGGCATGTCTCCCAGCTCCATTCTGATTTTCTCAACAGCTTGCTTGCTCCTCTCGAGCAACTCATTTTGTTCAAACATGATTTGAACCATTGGCCAGATCTCATTTATAGACTTGGAAATATCTGTCCACACAATCTCTTTCACCTCTGCCAAAGTTTTTCCTGCAATTGTCTGTTTCTGGAGCTGTTGTAACTCCTTCTTGATCTGCTCATTTACATGTTTCTCTTTGGACCGACTTATCTGGAAAGAAGTCTTTAGCTCTTGAATATTCTCCACTTCTTTCTTAAGCCTGCTGATTTCAGACTCTTGCAGGTTCATTCTCTCCATAGACTTGGCCAAGTCTTTTGCTCCCTCTGGTAGTGGCACTGGTGCAATAGATGGAACGACTGTCACTGTTGTTGTGCTCAATACTGCAATTGGGATAACACTCAATGGAATGCCTTCCATTGGCTTTGCCTGTTCTTTCTCCTTTAGCATTCTCTCCATCTCTGCTCCCATCTCTTTTAACTGAGCATTCTGCTCCATGAGTAATTTTAGCATCTCATCCTTTTCAACTTCCTTTTCAGCTATCTCCTTTGCCTGTGGGTCTTCTGTTGGAGGGAGCTTTAGCTGTTTTCTTAAAGACGCGATGTCAGCATTTTTCTTTTTTATCATCTCTTCAGCTGCTTTGACATTCGCAGGGTCATAACCAATCTTGAGGACCAGCTCCTCCAATGTTTTGATTTTGTTGTCCTTTGCGAAAGATGATATTTTCTTCAGCTTCAGTTAGGTCTGGGCATTGCTTAGAGCTACCCGAAATTTTGATGCTGAAGTTGTAGCGTGGGCCAAAGTGTGGAAAACCATCTCGCCAGTTTTCTTGTGCAGATCCATCTGATCTGGTGGATGCACGTCTTTAGCCTGAAACTCAAATGTGGCCCTTTTATAATCTTATATAACCTTGGGATCTGGCACTTGTGCCTGGAGGTAAGCCATATGCATCCTACCTTTCTCTCTATCAAACGCTTAAAGAAGCCTGTGTTGAGCCATGGACGACTACTTCTGGAACTAGGCATAAGTGCTGGTAGTAAGTGTCTAGTTTTTCTTCTTGATCAAATCATATCTTTCAAAAATGCCCAACTTGGGCTCGACCTTGCTTGGTGGAGCATATGTGGGAGAGTCTGTGGATTTTATAGCTGACGTTATTATTGCCTTGTGTTGACTCGAACTGAAAGGTAGACTGGCAGGCTTGACCCCTGGGGTGGCCGTTGTGGTGGTTGTGATCTCTTGCTCTACTGTCGTGGCTGTCGTTGAAACTTTCCTTGGCTTTTTGACGTGCATTGTGAACTCCTTTGACGATACCTTTGTTACAGGAGGAGATGATTCCTGTCGGTGCCTCTTCTCCTTGGGATTCTGAGGTGTGGTAGTGGGTGGCACACTTGTTGAGGGCACCTACTTTTCCACCTCAATACTTGGTTCCACGTCCACCAAATTGTTGGGCTCCCATTCCGTCTGATTAGAAAACTTCTCGACTTCTGGCTTGGACTCATGTGCATATGGGGCATTCTTATTTTTGACTCTCATTTCAGAAATGATCCCGCAGGGATCATAATGCCAGGTGAAACTTGTAAGGAATTTCATCTCCCTTAAAATTATGTCTCCTTCATCTCTTGCGCCTCTACTATTGCAGATGAAAGAACCAATCTTCCCTTTGATCCACAATTGCTGCTTCTTCTTAAGGGAAACAAAATGAATATCATCAGAATTCATAATTTGCCTAATATTATCTAATGCGAAAATTCTCACCGGTACATATCTCGGTAGCTTGTAAGGTGCTAATTCGCACCTGTAAACTTGTATCTCAGAGTGATTCTAATACAAGTACCAGTCTCCTATCTTTGCGTCTTCCGAGAGGTGTAGAACTCTCTAGACCTCTTCAATTATTCATGGCTCAGGCCAACCACCCAACATACTCACCACGGGGTGGTAAAACTGGTCAATGAACACTGTGAAGTCGTATTCAACCGAACTATGTTTTAGAATAAAATTCCACGCTGTGACTGGCTGGGGCCTCCCATCGGCGTCTATCTTCTGCATGGAGAAATTGAACCTGTCGGCTTGAAAATAGATGAACATGTAAGCCAGAATGGATGAATACCTGAACATGCCCTCTGTGCTGAAATTCACAAATTGATCATGGATGTTATTGGCTAGGAAAGTGTTGTAGTCGAACTGAGTGGTCGACTGTTCATCATTTGAGAAGATAGATAGAAAACCCAGGATGGGATCATCTACCCATTCATCAGAATAGTACCCAAGCAGGGCACATAGGGAAGAAATAATTTGATTTCCTTTGGTGGAAAACAGGGAAGAAGGGTACGGGGGATTGGTGGGTGGGAGTGGAGTGGAAGTGGGGAGGAAAATATCAACTATCTGGGCTCTCTGTGGGAAAGTCATTTTTTGATAAAACTCAGTGAGGATTTCTAGGTTGAATGGGGATGCAGATTCCGGGCAGGTAATTTTCATCATCTGGTTGATATCTTCAGGGGTGATAAAGAAAACGACGTCTCCAGATGAAGAGATGATGGCTTTCTGGTCGGGGATGTAATGGGCCTGGCATTTGAGGGAAAACTCGAGGAAATTATGAATCTTGGGGAAGCAATACAGGGGAAAATTGGACTCCCAGAGTCCAATTTCATCGCTATGGTCCAGAAAAACCTCCCAGATCCATGACTGGAGATCAAAAAAGTCGAAACTGCATATAGTATCGGCTATCAAGCGATCTTTATCAGCCAGGGGGATTTTATCCAGGTCAACCGGAGGATGAAGGAAAGGATTCTCTTCCTATACAACTTTCTTTGTCTTAGACACCATTTCGGCAACTGTACCTGCAAATAAACACTATGTTAGTGGGGTCAACTAGACTATAGGTGAAGGCGATGCGGAAGCAACAGAGGAATAAGAGGTTTCTGGCACGATGGAGGAACAACGAATGCAAAGGGAAAACAATAGATTTATTCAAAATTGGGGTCAGTTTGGCGTAGGAGATATTATCATCATGAAAATGGGCATATTATCCAGTTATTAATGGACAACGGGCCACTTGGGGTGATATGGCAGGTGACGGTGACCAAAGTATACGGACGACTGACGTGGAGGTTTGTGTTTGGGGGTAAAAGTCGCCGAAGGAGGTTGTCCATGGGTGAAGGGGGTTATGGTAGTAACAAC
>JZKD02S2129705.1:3193-45758 GCA_000966675.3 Picea glauca
TTACCATCATTGGAAATCTCTTGATGAGTTGAAGACGATGGAGTTGTGATAGAAAAGGTTTGAGATGATTGCAAAAAGCAAAAAAATTGTACCCCGTCCCTTAAAAAGATACTTAGGGGTCGGGTGTGTGACACTTCCCACTTTCTTTTTTTGTCACTCATTGCTTTGACTGACATTGTTTATTTCCTCTCTATGTTTCATCAATCCCTCTTTGTTTTCTTCTTACATATATCCCAATTGTATACTCTCTAGAGCTATGTTTGCCTTCCTTTTTGTTCGTTGCCTCATTTAACATAAATTTCTTAATTTCTTCTCTTTTGCAACCACTTTCTTCTTCCTGTGTAACATACTACATTTATCATTCATTGCATTTTTTTGTGACGAGTTGTTATTTTTCTTTCGTTTTACTTCTTTTTCTGTTTCCAACATTTCTTTGATTTTTATTTATTTCATCTTATTTTCTTCAACAACTTGACTCAATAAATTTATGTAACAACTAATCATCCAACACTACTATGAACACGTAAGAGGTCCATCACAGACATATAATAGTTATACCATCCATGGATCTAAATACATGTTACTCTCTTTGAAAGCTGCCAACCTTTTTAATTACGGTCACCACCAATGTGGTTGAACTCACTCAATTAACCATTAAGGGCTACTTTCCAACCACAATTGTTCAATATATTCGTAACTTTTCTTCTCCACCTATAATTTTTTTGGACTAAGGGGATTGGTAATTAGACATAGTGTCCTAATTCAGGCCCAAGATCAAGTCGATTGGATGCCACTATACCCCCTAGGATATATGCAATAGAATGCAAGTCACGTATATTAAAACAATTGTGACTTAACCTAGGTTGAGATGTCCCTGCATTTGGGGTGCCTACTTTTTTAGCCAAGCCACTTCAAGCCAACATGTCACTATAGGCTTTGACTTAGGTGGTGAGGTTAACAAACAATATCCCCCACCAATCAATCTATGACCTCGTAACTTAAACTTTGAAGGACATGGGGGTGGGTTTTGATCCATGTATGTGTACATGAGTCACGAGATCATTTAATACAATGTATGTGCAACCACATGTTTGACCACTACCTCAAGGTGACGTTATGGCTCTAGCACCAATAACAGTTCAACTTATTTATAATTTCAAGGCATTCATACAAGAGTTTAAAACTCATGCGCTCCACTTTTAGGTTTATATTTATAACATGGGATTGTCAAGGTCTATATTCTTTTACTTCCTTTTATTTTGACATTTCATGGTATGATTTCTTATTACATTTATTTTGAGAACTATATCTTAACTACCTACTATGTTTTTACCCCTATAGTTACAACTTATCCCATGGACAATTACAATACTTGAAAGGGGTTCTCATTGTCTCATATTGTTGACATCAAATTGTAGTCAGTATATATATATATAATTAAAAAAAAACATATATAGCAGCTCACGTTTTTCATGGATTATATTATTAGGTTAATTTTTTCCTTCATAGCTTACTCATTTGTTAGCCCTAATAGACAATTTTTTCTGATAGATTACTATTTGTTGGCCATCATAGCAGAAAAAATGATGGTTCTACTTACATTGCATCTCAAAGCAATCACACGAGCGTTCCAAATTTATGTGCTTCATTAGTGTCTCCTTTTTTAAGGTGTGGGATTGTCGAGCCTAAGATTCTTTTACTCATTGTTCCTTTGAAATTTCAAGTTTTGATTGCTTGCTTCATTTATTTCAAGAACAATGATAGTATATCAATGTGTTTCTCACCTTGTTGGAGTATCCTCTTTCCTTTTTCTGATTCCGAGGTGATGGGTTACCTACTATTTATTTTTCCTTGTGGTTATATGATGGAGTTGGAGACCTACAGTGGTAATTGGTTATTAATATTATATTGTTGAAAACATTTAGTTTACAATTGTGTATGGTTATATCCATCTTTGTGTGTGGGTTTTCCAGCTACCCTTCCCAAAAACATATTTAATTGCTTTTAGCCACTATAATACCTATTTCTAAGCTATAAACATTGCTTTGAGAGATGGGAGCATTGTTTTATCCTTTTCCCTAGAGTTAAAAAAGTCTTAGGGAAGCAAACCATGTTACCTACGGTTACTTTTGGTTGAGCAACAAATGGTATAGAAAAATATTACATTGTAATGGGCAAGATACTAGATTTGTGACCATATAGAAATTAGATTGATAAGAATAATTACATCTTAGGATTTAATCATTAGGTCTAACTAGCGTAATTATTAATTATTCCAAGATGATAGATGTAAAATTGTTATGGAAGGAACATAAATGGCTTATATGTTTTTGCAAGATTGGCATAATATATTGATTTTATCAAGCATATATATCATGCCAAGCATATAATATCTCATGGAAAATGGATTTACCCAATAAGCCCTAATTGACATTGAACTTAAGCAAGTAGTGTTGATATGTTGAAACTTGGACTCTTTTTTATGGGCAAGGCAAGAACTTTGTGGTGGTTTTCTATTTTTTGAATGTTTTTTTTTTCTACTCATACATCTACATGAATTTATGTTTCTGAAAAGTCTTTCCCATTTTTTTTAAATGGCTTTTATGGATAGTCTTTATGATTATGTTATGTGTATGATCTTATTATATGATTTTATGTCATACTTTGTGATTTCTTTTTCTAGTATGTAACATCAGAAATGCATTTTAATTATTTCTTTTTTAGTGTGTAATTTTTTAAATTCATTTTAACTATATATATATGAAAAATTACAAGCTTGAAAGACTATGATCTGTTATACTGGAAACCAAATATTAAATAATATTTAGTAAAAATAACCATATTAAGATGTTTGAGAATACCTAGACTTCGACGAGATGGAAACTAGAGCATACATATGGAGACTATCATAATATTAATTCTATATAATTTTTTCATCATGTGATTAAAAGTTGTGATGCTTTAGAGGGTGCCCTAAACATAAAAGCATAAAAAGAAACTAGCAAAAAATCGGGGTACTATTGTTGCCAATGGTTTTAGTTTTATGTATGTCCTGGTTTTTTCTAAGTCTTTGGTTGCCTTTCTTTTCCCAGGACATTTCCTTCGTAATTGATAATTAGATTAGCAATAGTTCATTGAGATTCAAGGGAGCTAGTGACATCAACCAAGTTTCCATCCTTTTTTGCATCCCACATTGTTACCCTAAAGTTCATGTCGAAACCAATTCTGCAAATAACTATGAACTTTACCTCTAACCATCTGAGTCTTTCCAGAGACTGGGACTACTTATCGTCCTTGTCCTCCAAAGACAAGTCAGCCGATGTTTTTTTCCAGCAAATAAAACTCCATTGCGTGGAAAACCTTGGTATCTCGCGACTTGGTATACTCTGTATCATGTATCCATTCCTAGAACTCCTTTTTTATAACTGCTTTTAGGTTCTAAAAGTTCCTTTACCTCACTCTATCTTCCAAATCTTCCATCTATTGTTGAGTCATGGGGGGTATTCTTCGGAAGTATATCTACTTGGCTTGATCAACTCCCTTCTCTTCTCTAGTGGCACCTAACCTAGTTCGACTCCTCCTTCGAGCACCGTGTGTTTGAACTCCCTTATGTTTTTCATCTCGCTTACTTAACTCTAGTTGGTCAAGATTCTTTTGGTTACCCATCATCTTTATAGACTTAGACCCTACTCCTTTGTGGATCATATTTCTATGTCTTACACTAACACCATGAGTTATCGTGGATACCCCCCTGATTTGATGATCGCACCTCAAAACTTGGAAGACCATCCCGCTTACCTTCACCAGCTTTAAAATTCACTTTCTCCTTTCCCACTGCCAACAGGGTTGCACCTAGGCCTCCCTAAGGAGGAAGAGCCCATTTCCCAAGACTAAGGATTGACCTCTAATAGACCAAAACCTCCCTATATAACTTAAGCAGACACCCTACCAACATAGGAAGTATCAAGTTTCACACTAAAGAAGAGGTCTCACGGGCCTTCATGGTATGTAAATAACCCCTAGCCCCAAACATTACCATAATTATCATGACATTCATTGCTACAAGTGTCCTTCTCAGCTAAGTGAACCTCTATGTACTATCATTCCTGGAGAAATCATGATAATAAATGACCCAATATTCCTCATTAAAAATCCCATTAAACCCATCTCCTATGCATGTCCTGCCTACGTCATGTTTTTTCATGGTTATGGGTGGGAGGGTGGTGTGGTTATTCTCACCTCCCAGCTACCTTATACTTTCCTTCCCTTCCAGATAGGTGTTGTCTACGGGAGACTATTAATGCTCGAGGTGATGGCCAGGATCTTCCCATGGGAGACCCAAGCCCCATCTTTCAACACCTGATCTAGGGATCGAATATCATTATGGTTCAGACAGTGACAATTCTTTCTAAGTTGTTGTGGGATGTTATCCTTCCAGTCCTAGAATTCATGTATATTGGCCCAAGACACCCCTTCATTGGTCAATCGGTTTGCAACCTTATTTGCCTTTCTCCTAACCTGGGAAGGTATGATAACTAGGAGGTGGGTGATGAGTTTATTTATTTGTCCCAAGTATGTAGTTAGCCTCCAATTGCTTGACACCTTATCGGGTGAAGTTCCATTGATCATTTTCCTTAGCATCAATATTAGGATCCAAGAATCTCCTTCTACCAATAAGTTTATGAAGTTGAAATCTTTGTCCAACAATATACTTTTAGGAGACCTTCTATCTCTACCCCATTGTTTGAGTTTTTTCCCAACCTTAATGAGAAAATTGTGATTATTTTTCCTTCATGATCCCTGAAGACTCCTTCTACTCCTGAAGGACCTAGATTCCCTTTAGAGGCCCCATCAAATATTAATTTGAGGTGGTCTTTGTGGGGAGGTTCCCAAGTCTGACTGAGATGTGTTGGGGGGGATTTTCTATTTAAGGCATTATTTTTATAGAATCCTCCCAAAAACCAATTCTTAAAGATGTGTGTCTCCTCCCCTGTGACCTCCCAATATTCCTCTGACCATGAGATGGATCGTATGGATTCCCTCACATTTATTTCAATCTTTTGCCATATCCTTTATGTATGTTGTTCCAGATGCTTACAGATTCTTCGATTTCTTTCTTTCCACAGATTCCATAGGAAAAATCCTGGGAAAGAGTTCCAAACTCTATTTAGTATTAGATTCCTGAAAGAATCTTATCTCCACCCTACTATTGTTTTGTTTAGATATTGTTTGTTCCTATCTGTTTTCTTGAACATAGTGGCTCCTTGGTCCCACATCAGGGACGCCATCCTATAGCTATTGAAAATATGTTCTGTCATTTCCCCCTCTGATGTGCACAAGGGGCATCTAGAGGGCCCAAAGTAACCTTTTATAAGGAGGTTCTCCCATGCTAAGGTTTCTATCTTTCTTGTAATCTATAGGAACTTTGATATTTTGTGCCACAAGACTTGATCATCGATAGTTTTTATCGAGTGGTTTTTCTCAATATGGTTTTCACCCTTAGCAGTTTTATGGCACATGGTTTTATGGTCCATGGTAATGTAATTCCAATTAAGGAACCATGATTGAGTTATAATCCAAGGTTAATGGATTAGGGGTTTTTGGATGCCACAAGATCCTATATACATTGTATTGTAAAAAATGAAGAGATAATAATAGAATTAGAGGTGCGGCTCTAAAACACATTGTTGGTTTTCCCGATTGGGTTTCAAGGGTGACTATTTGTGTATATGTGTAACTACAATTGTTTTATTTTATGTGTTAAGAATATGTGTGTGCATTGAATTATTGTAAAAGGTTTAAAACTTACATTTGGTATCAAAGAAGTTATT
The DNA here is from genome assembly GCA_000966675.3 of Picea glauca. NCBI lineage: Eukaryota > Viridiplantae > Streptophyta > Pinopsida > Pinales > Pinaceae > Picea > Picea glauca. The sequence continues at coordinate 9,025 of JZKD02S2129705.1, forward strand.
GGCTTCAAGGGGACGCCTTTATGGTTAAGGTTTTGGCTCAAGTTTGTGATAAACCTTGTTACAGTGGGAGCTATGCGGTATCGATTCTTGTGGTGAAAAGAAATGACGAGCAATTCAAAAATAGAGATCGAAAAAAATAATGGGAAAAGTTATGAGTTGTGGAAGCTCAAGATGGAAGATCTTTTGGTTGACAAAAATCAATGGGTCGTTACAAATCCAAGTATTGCACCTATGACAATGTCAACGAAATACTAGACAAAATTAGATCGAAAGGAAAAGAGCATAATCTGATTGTGTCTCTCAGATTTAATATTATGTTAGGGGAAGGTACAACCAAGGCATTATGGAATAATTTAGGGGTTTTGTATCAGTCTAAGTCCCTAGTAAACAAACGTTCCTGCGGAAGAATTTGTACAACCTGAGGATGAAAGATGGAGACTCGATAACAAAGCATTTGAATGCCTTCAAAACTGTTGTAAGTTAGTTATTGTCTGTTGATATTAATATTTCTGATGGAGATAAGTGTATCAATTTATTGTTCTCTTTACCATACTCGTTGGATAGTCTGGTTGTGGCCATAGGCACTTATGTAACTACTTTAAGTTTTAGTGATGTGGTCTCGTCCTTGTTTTCGAAGGAAATGAGGTGGAAAAACATGGAAATCCAAAGCAAAAATGTCTTATTTGTAAGAGGATGCTACCGGGAAAGAAATAAAAATGAGTCCTCAAGTGGGAGATCTAAATCTCGAGGAAAATTTGTAAAGGTATGTTGGAGATGTGCAAAAGAAGGGCATTACAAGAAACAATATAGATCCAAAAGTGTTGAGAGAGGGAAGGGATTTGATGATGTCCCTTCTACATAATCAAAAACCTCTATATATGGAGGGGATGTGTACTTGGCTTACTTAGGCACATATGTAGATTATTAGGCATGGTTGGTTGATTTAGGTGCATACTTTCATATGACTCCTCATATGAAAGCTATGATGGGAGTGATTTTTTTATAGGAGATGAATCAATAGCCAAAATTGTAGGATGAGGCAAATTCAAGTTGAATCTCATGAATGATAAGAATAGAACACTCCCTGGTGTTATGCACATCCAAAGATTGGTCAAGAATTTGATTTTTGTAAGAAATGTGGATGATGCAGATGTAAAATCAGCGCTTGAAAAGGAAACTAGCAGGATGGCTCGAGGAGTAATGGTCTGTTGGAATACTAAAAGGGGGGGCTTGAATCAGTATGAGCATTTTTTACCACTTTCAATCATAGTCTATATAAAATTCAATTGTATTAGCAGTATTCAATAGTTTATCACTTATGCATTCAGTATATCATTACATCATAAACAATATCATTCATCAACGCATAATAAACAACCACAGATACATAGTACACCATAATTTACGTGGAAACCCAAATGGGATAAATCCATGGAATGTTTTCTTATATATATCAAGAATACATTCAAAAGAAGCACCAACTTCCAAATTCTCCAACACCAATTGGATGGAGATCGCTCCAACCCCCTATTTACAGGCTTCAACCTAAAGGAAGCTACAACTCCCTGAATTATCTAGCTACAACTGGAAGGAGGCTACAACCCCCAAGTTTACAAGCTCCAACTTGAAGGAAGCTCCAAATCCATGTGTTCTCTGGCTCCAACCAGAAGGAGGCTATGACCCTCTGATTTACAGGCTCCAACCAGAAGGAAGCTCCAACTCCATGGGTTCTCTAGCACCAGCCAGAAGGAGGCTACAACCCCTTTTTTTTGCCTCGTCCTCTCGCCCTGAAATATAAGTGTAGACTCAAATTGTCACTACCACTGATCAACTTGTAACTGACACTGTCATCAACCAACCTGTCACTATCACTATCACATCAACCTGTGACTACCACTGTGATGTAGCACCCCTACCTCAAAAGGTTCTACTTGACCTCCCGGTCTTTGGATCTTTCTATTTCCCTGAGACGAAATGGCTCTTTAGTTCCCACCGTAACCTTCAATACAAATAAAATCAGAGGTCCTTTTTATAAGTTATGCCTGTGAGAACGAGCAATAGATGAGAAGCTCCACTCCACATGACCATCCGGCATGATCACCGACTTAACCCGAAAAGGTGTTTCGAATTTCGTGACTTCGTGATTTCTGTTGTGAGTCCCTTTGACTCCTTCGATTCCCAAAACCCCAAAATGGGCTAACGGGTCCACAGATCCTCCCTTATGCTTCGACCATATGATCTCCAGTCGAGTCTTGGGGCTCCACCTCCGAGCGCTTCGAGATTTCACGACTCGTGAGTTCGCGATGCAACTCTTCCCTTCTTCCCCAAAGTCTAAACTCGCGACTTTTTTGCTACAAATCAACGGTCCTGAACTTTCCACGATCTGACGGTCCAGATCATGTCGGGACTTCGCATATCGGGGATTCTCGAAAATGACTTCTTCCACACTTCCGACTCCCAAAATGTCGAAATTCAAGGCACCCAAACCAACAGCTCTCGTTAATTCAGATCTAACGGCTACTACCTCTCCTGATCTTGCGAGTGTTGAAAGACACTCAGCATTAACCTCTTCGTTGATCCATGAGATCCAACGGTCCACGGAAAATCGGTGTTTCTCCCTCCGAGAAATTCAACCATCCATTCAAGTTCTCAATGCTCTTGGACAAATAACTCGGCGTCACCCTTCTGAGCTTGATTTCTTTGAGGTGACTTCGACCGTTGTCCTTCCTTTGAACTTTCCAAGTATTTATCCCTCCTGAACTTAACGTTGGCTGCAACTCAAGGATTCCAAGGAATTATACTCACACTCCTTGCGACCTTCACAATAATCATTGATTATCTGAACTCCCCAACTATGTGCACTCCTTGCAACAGAAATCCCTCAACCACTCACTGGATTGGAAAAGTCTAAGACCTCAACTTGCCTGAGCACACCTTACACAGCTTTGTTCTATACTCACACTTCTATTGGTATAATAACAACTCTATCTCTCCTAAGCTCTTCTGAGGTAAAACTCATAATCTTGTCAATGCACTCCTTGCGGACCTTCACTGCACTCTTTGCAGGAATTCTCAGGAAAAGAAACAATTGAAACTCATACTCTCCCTCTCACAGACTCCATACATTCAACATGAAATCATTCATACAAAGCATTGAAACAAATGCATGACAGAGCATATAAGAAAATTGTAAACATACCATTCAATAGATGCAAATAGTATTCATCACAACACCATGAAATTGGGTCAAAGAATTCTTATATTAACTCAAGTGCTTCTGTACATGGGTTATATAGCAACAACTATCTGCTTATACAACTTCTACAATCTTTGTTCTTCTCCGCCCTCCTATGCTCTTTCTTTTCCACTTCTAACCCTTACCAATTGAATAATAATACAATACAATACATAGGAGGGAGATTTCTAGAGTTTTCCCTCCTAAAACTCCAAGCTATATAATCGAATTAAAGCCTACAACTACTCTACATTGATTACATTAATTGCCTACAACCAACATATGAGAGCATCCGCTCAAGATCTGCGTTACAATTTCCAAAACATTTAAGAGCACTTATGTCTCTCTAGATATTACATTAATGTGCCATCCTTTTGAATTTCAAAAAATTTTCAAAACATGTGTTGGTGTGCATCCAGCTATCCTCCACTTTGCTTGCTTGTGATGCTCCTATATGATACTCCTCTGGCTGAAAAATTCATGGGCTCCTTTCATGGGCTCCTTTCATGGGCATGTCCATGTTTCTGGATATCTGTTTCACTTTCCCAACTAGAATCCTCAATCGGGTGTCCCTTCCACTTTACCAAGTATTAAAAATACGTCTTCCTTAAGGTTTTCTTTCTAACTCTTTGATCAATGATCTTTTCCATATGCGGCTTTTCAGCTATAAACAATTGTTTGACCCACTGAAATTCCTTCTTTGCTCCTCTCGCTTCATTTTCTCTGTAAGAATACAGATCTGCTACGTTGAATATGGGTGATATGCCCACATCATCTGGAAATTCTATCTCAAGCATTTGCCTCAAATTTTCTCAGAATCTTACACGGCCCTATCTTTTTCATTTTCAGTTTATTATATGTTCCTCTTGGGAACCTTTCCTTTCTTAGATGTGCTAAGACAAAATATCCCACTTCGAATTGAAGCTCTCTCTTGTGTTGATCTGCTCTGCACTTGTATTCTTGGTTGGAACTTTGCAACTGCTCTTTAATATTACTGTGGAGTTCTCTCATTTATGCTGCAAAATCTCCCGCTCCAACACTTCTGAACTCATTCCACTCTAAGTCTCTCAACTCAGATACTACCCTTGGTTGCATTCCATACATTATTTGGAATGGGATTTGTCCTATGCTTCTATTAGGTGAGTCATTATATGCAAATTCTGCTTGCGGCAGAATCTGATCCCACTGACTATGATGTTCATCTACTAAACTCCTCAATAAGTCTCCCAAACTTCGATTTACTACCTCAGTCTGCCCATTCGTCTGAGGGTGATATGTTGAGGTCAAAGATAAATTTGTTCCCAGCTTCTTCCATAGTGTCCTCTAGAAATTACCAACAAATTTGGTGTCTCTGTTTGAAACAATACTCTTGGGTAAACCATGAAGTTGAACAACTTCTTTGAAAAACAAATTTGCAATGTGTGTTGTGTCACTAGTTTTTTGGCATGGAATAAAATGTGTCATTTTTGAGAATCTGTCGACTACCACGAATATGGAATCACAAGCTCTCTGTGTCCTCAGCAGTCCTAACAAAAAATCCATGCTTACCGCATCCCACAACCTCTCTGGTACTGGCAATGGTTGATACAATCCTGTATTCTGTCTTTTCCCCTTTGCGTGCTAGAAAATTCTACATATTTTCACAAACTTCTTGACATGTGTCCTCATCCCTGGCTGATAATACAAATTGTTCAGTTGCACAAATGTTTTTTCATGGCCAAAGTGTCTAGCCAATCCCCCACTATATTTTTCCCTCAAAAGGTTTTCTCTCATAGAAATCTTTGGGATACACAACTAATTTCCTTTGAATAATAATCCATCCTGGATCAAATATTCAACCCATTGGATTTTATCTCTCAAAACAGGATTCTCACATGCTTCATAAGCATCCTTAAAATTTGAATCATCCCTATACATGTCCTTAAGGCTATCAAAACCTAAGGTCTTCACACGAAACTCTTGCAGAATCAAACATTTCCTACTCAATGCATCAACAACCTTGTTAGCAGTTCCATAAATGTGTTTTATAACAAAAGTAAAGTTTTGCATAAATTCAACCCATTTTATATGTTTCTAGTTCGGTTTCTTCTGTCTGGTTATAAACTGTAAGGCATGGTTATCGCTATACAAAACTAACTCCTTTGAAACCAAGTAGTGCCTCCATTTCTTCGGCGCTTGTATGACTGCATAGAACTCTTTATCATACATGGAATAATTCCTCTTGGCATCATTCAACTTCTCACTGAAGTATGCAACTAGTCTATTGTCTTGACTCACATCTCACTAAAATGTCTTACTAAAATCTGGCAGAACCAGAACTAGTTGTCCAGTTATCTTCTCCTTCAACAGCTTGAAACTTTTCTCCGCTTCCTCTGTCCAATGAAAAGATTTATGTTTTTTATTGACTGTGTCCATCATTGATGCACTAATTCCACTAAAATTTATGATGAACTTCCTGTAAAAACTGGCTAATCCATGGAAGCTTATGACTTCAAGGATATTCCTCGGCAATGGCCATTCTTTGATCACTTTTACCTTTTCAGGATCCATCTTCAACTCATTCGAAGAGATCACGAACCCCAAATAAACAAGCTCTTTCTTCATGAAAGATGACTTCTTCAAATTTATCAACAACTTCTCTTGTTGCAACCTTATCATCACTAGAGTTAGGTGTCTCAGATGCTCTTCCTCAGTCTTACTGATGATCGGTATATCATCAAGATACACAATTAAAAACTTTCCAATGAAATATTTCAATACTTCGTTCATCAATCTCATGAAAGTACTTGGCGCATTCGTCAAACCAAAGAGCATGACGATCCATTCATACAACCCTTCATTCATCTTGAATTTTGTCTTCCATTCATCACCTTCCCTCATCCTAATCTGATGATATCCGCTTTTCAAATCAATTTTTGAAAAAAAAAATCGCTCCACTCAAGCAATCCATCAAGTCATCCATCTTGGGTAAANGTTGGATAGTCTGGTTGTGGCCATAGGCACTTATGTAACTACTTTAAGTTTTAGTGATGTGGTCTCGTCCTTGTTTTCGAAGGAAATGAGGTGGAAAAACATGGAAATCCAAAGCAAAAATGTCTTATTTGTAAGAGGATGCTACCGGGAAAGAAATAAAAATGAGTCCTCAAGTGGGAGATCTAAATCTCGAGGAAAATTTGTAAAGGTATGTTGGAGATGTGCAAAAGAAGGGCATTACAAGAAACAATATAGATCCAAAAGTGTTGAGAGAGGGAAGGGATTTGATGATGTCCCTTCTACATAATCAAAAACCTCTATATATGGAGGGGATGTGTACTTGGCTTACTTAGGCACATATGTAGATTATTAGGCATGGTTGGTTGATTTAGGTGCATACTTTCATATGACTCCTCATATGAAAGCTATGATGGGAGTGATTTTTTTATAGGAGATGAATCAATAGCCAAAATTGTAGGATGAGGCAAATTCAAGTTGAGTCTCATGAATGATAAGAATAGAACACTCCCTGGTGTTATGCACATCCTAAGATTGGTCAAGAATTTGATTTTTGTAAGAAATATGGATGATGCAGATGTAAAATCAGCGCTTGAAAAGGAAACTAGCAGGATGGCTCGAGGAGTAATGGTCTATTGGAATACTAAAAGGGGGGGCTTGAATCAGTATGAGCATTTTTTACCACTTTCAATCACAGTCTATATAAAATTCAATTGTATTAGCAGTATTCAATAGTTTATCACTTATGCATTCAGTATATCATTACATCATAAACAATATCATTCATCAATGCATAATAAACAACCACAGATACATAGTACACCATAATTTACGTGGAAACTCAAATGGGATAAATCCATGGAATGTTTTCTTATATATATCAAGAATACATTCAAAAGAAGCACCAACTTCCAAATTCTCCAGCACCAATTGGATGGAGGTCGCTCCAACCCCCTATTTACAGGCTTCAACCTGAAGGAAGCTACAACTCCCTGAATTATCTAGCTACAACTGGAAGGAGGCTACAACCCCCAAGTTTACAAGCTCCAACTTGAAGGAAGCTCCAAATCCATGTGTTCTCTGGCTCCAACCAGAAGGAGGCTATGACCCTCTGATTTACAGGCTCCAACCAGAAGGAAGCTCCAACTCCATGGGTTCTCTAGCACCAGCCAGAAGGAGGCTACAACCCCTTTTTTTTGCCTCGTCCTCTCGCCCTGAAATATAAGTGTAGACTCAAATTGTCACTACCACTGATCAACTTGTAACTGACACTGTCATCAACCAACCTGTCACTATCACTATCACATCAACCTGTGACTACCACTGTGATGTAGCACCCCTACCTCAAAAGGTTCTACTTGACCTCCCGGTCTTTGGATCTTTCTATTTCCCTGAGACGAAATGGCTCTTTAGTTCCCACCGTAACCTTCAATACAAATAAAATCAGAGGTCCTTTTTATAAGTTATGCCTGTGAGAACGAGCAATAGATGAGAAGCTCCACTCCACATGACCATCCGGCATGATCACCGACTTAACCCGAAAAGGTGTTTCGAATTTCGTGACTTCGTGATTTCTGTTGTGAGTCCCTTTGACTCCTTCGATTCCCAAAACCCCAAAATGGGCTAACGGGTCCACAGATCCTCCCTTATGCTTCGACCATATGATCTCCAGTCGAGTCTTGGGGCTCCACCTCCGAGCGCTTCGAGATTTCACGACTCGTGAGTTCGCGATGCAACTCTTCCCTTCTTCCCCAAAGTCTAAACTCGCGACTTTTTTGCTACAAATCAACGGTCCTGAACTTTCCACGATCTGACGGTCCAGATCATGTCGGGACTTCGCATATCGGGGATTCTCGAAAATGACTTCTTCCACACTTCCGACTCCCAAAATGTCGAAATTCAAGGCACCCAAACCAACAGCTCTCGTTAATTCAGATCTAACGGCTACTACCTCTCCTGATCTTGCGAGTGTTGAAAGACACTCAGCATTAACCTCTTCGTTGATCCATGAGATCCAACGGTCCACGGAAAATCGGTGTTTCTCCCTCCGAGAAATTCAACCATCCATTCAAGTTCTCAATGCTCTTGGACAAATAACTCGGCGTCACCCTTCTGAGCTTGATTTCTTTGAGGTGACTTCGACCGTTGTCCTTCCTTTGAACTTTCCAAGTATTTATCCCTCCTGAACTTAACGTTGGCTGCAACTCAAGGATTCCAAGGAATTATACTCACACTCCTTGCGACCTTCACAATAATCATTGATTATCTGAACTCCCCAACTATGTGCACTCCTTGCAACAGAAATCCCTCAACCACTCACTGGATTGGAAAAGTCTAAGACCTCAACTTGCCTGAGCACACCTTACACAGCTTTGTTCTATACTCACACTTCTATTGGTATAATAACAACTCTATCTCTCCTAAGCTCTTCTGAGGTAAAACTCATAATCTTGTCAATGCACTCCTTGCGGACCTTCACTGCACTCTTTGCAGGAATTCTCAGGAAAAGAAACAATTGAAACTCATACTCTCCCTCTCACAGACTCCATACATTCAACATGAAATCATTCATACAAAGCATTGAAACAAATGCATGACAGAGCATATAAGAAAATTGTAAACATACCATTCAATAGATGCAAATAGTATTCATCACAACACCATGAAATTGGGTCAAAGAATTCTTATATTAACTCAAGTGCTTCTGTACATGGGTTATATAGCAACAACTATCTGCTTATACAACTTCTACAATCTTTGTTCTTCTCCGCCCTCCTATGCTCTTTCTTTTCCACTTCTAACCCTTACCAATTGAATAATAATACAATACAATACATAGGAGGGAGATTTCTAGAGTTTTCCCTCCTAAAACTCCAAGCTATATAATCGAATTAAAGCCTACAACTACTCTACATTGATTACATTAATTGCCTACAACCAACATATGAGAGCATCCGCTCAAGATCTGCGTTACAATTTCCAAAACATTTAAGAGCACTTATGTCTCTCTAGATATTACATTAATGTGCCATCCTTTTGAATTTCAAAAAATTTTCAAAACATGTGTTGGTGTGCATCCAGCTATCCTCCACTTTGCTTGCTTGTGATGCTCCTATATGATACTCCTCTGGCTGAAAAATTCATGGGCTCCTTTCATGGGCTCCTTTCATGGGCATGTCCATGTTTCTGGATATCTGTTTCACTTTCCCAACTAGAATCCTCAATCGGGTGTCCCTTCCACTTTACCAAGTATTAAAAATACGTCTTCCTTAAGGTTTTCTTTCTAACTCTTTGATCAATGATCTTTTCCATATGCGGCTTTTCAGCTATAAACAATTGTTTGACCCACTGAAATTCCTTCTTTGCTCCTCTCGCTTCATTTTCTCTGTAAGAATACAGATCTGCTACGTTGAATATGGGTGATATGCCCACATCATCTGGAAATTCTATCTCAAGCATTTGCCTCAAATTTTCTCAGAATCTTACACGGCCCTATCTTTTTCATTTTCAGTTTATTATATGTTCCTCTTGGGAACCTTTCCTTTCTTAGATGTGCTAAGACAAAATATCCCACTTCGAATTGAAGCTCTCTCTTGTGTTGATCTGCTCTGCACTTGTATTCTTGGTTGGAACTTTGCAACTGCTCTTTAATATTACTGTGGAGTTCTCTCATTTATGCTGCAAAATCTCCCGCTCCAACACTTCTGAACTCATTCCACTCTAAGTCTCTCAACTCAGATACTACCCTTGGTTGCATTCCATACATTATTTGGAATGGGATTTGTCCTATGCTTCTATTAGGTGAGTCATTATATGCAAATTCTGCTTGCGGCAGAATCTGATCCCACTGACTATGATGTTCATCTACTAAACTCCTCAATAAGTCTCCCAAACTTCGATTTACTACCTCAGTCTGCCCATTCGTCTGAGGGTGATATGTTGAGGTCAAAGATAAATTTGTTCCCAGCTTCTTCCATAGTGTCCTCTAGAAATTACCAACAAATTTGGTGTCTCTGTTTGAAACAATACTCTTGGGTAAACCATGAAGTTGAACAACTTCTTTGAAAAACAAATTTGCAATGTGTGTTGTGTCACTAGTTTTTTGGCATGGAATAAAATGTGTCATTTTTGAGAATCTGTCGACTACCACGAATATGGAATCACAAGCTCTCTGTGTCCTCAGCAGTCCTAACAAAAAATCCATGCTTACCGCATCCCACAACCTCTCTGGTACTGGCAATGGTTGATACAATCCTGTATTCTGTCTTTTCCCCTTTGCGTGCTAGAAAATTCTACATATTTTCACAAACTTCTTGACATGTGTCCTCATCCCTGGCTGATAATACAAATTGTTCAGTTGCACAAATGTTTTTTCATGGCCAAAGTGTCTAGCCAATCCCCCACTATATTTTTCCCTCAAAAGGTTTTCTCTCATAGAAATCTTTGGGATACACAACTAATTTCCTTTGAATAATAATCCATCCTGGATCAAATATTCAACCCATTGGATTTTATCTCTCAAAACAGGATTCTCACATGCTTCATAAGCATCCTTAAAATTTGAATCATCCCTATACATGTCCTTAAGGCTATCAAAACCTAAGGTCTTCACACGAAACTCTTGCAGAATCAAACATTTCCTACTCAATGCATCAACAACCTTGTTAGCAGTTCCATAAATGTGTTTTATAACAAAAGTAAAGTTTTGCATAAATTCAACCCATTTTATATGTTTCTAGTTCGGTTTCTTCTGTCTGGTTATAAACTGTAAGGCATGGTTATCGCTATACAAAACTAACTCCTTTGAAACCAAGTAGTGCCTCCATTTCTTCGGCGCTTGTATGACTGCATAGAACTCTTTATCATACATGGAATAATTCCTCTTGGCATCATTCAACTTCTCACTGAAGTATGCAACTAGTCTATTGTCTTGACTCACATCTCACTAAAATGTCTTACTAAAATCTGGCAGAACCAGAACTAGTTGTCCAGTTATCTTCTCCTTCAACAGCTTGAAACTTTTCTCCGCTTCCTCTGTCCAATGAAAAGATTTATGTTTTTTATTGACTGTGTCCATCATTGATGCACTAATTCCACTAAAATTTATGATGAACTTCCTGTAAAAACTGGCTAATCCATGGAAGCTTATGACTTCAAGGATATTCCTCGGCAATGGCCATTCTTTGATCACTTTTACCTTTTCAGGATCCATCTTCAACTCATTCGAAGAGATCACGAACCCCAAATAAACAAGCTCTTTCTTCATGAAAGATGACTTCTTCAAATTTATCAACAACTTCTCTTGTTGCAACCTTATCATCACTAGAGTTAGGTGTCTCAGATGCTCTTCCTCAGTCTTACTGATGATCGGTATATCATCAAGATACACAATTAAAAACTTTCCAATGAAATATTTCAATACTTCGTTCATCAATCTCATGAAAGTACTTGGCGCATTCGTCAAACCAAAGAGCATGACGATCCATTCATACAACCCTTCATTCATCTTGAATTTTGTCTTCCATTCATCACCTTCCCTCATCCTAATCTGATGATATCCGCTTTTCAAATCAATTTTTGAAAAAAAAAATCGCTCCACTCAAGCAATCCATCAAGTCATCCATCTTGGGTAAAKGAAAYCTAYACCTGATGGTGATTTTGTTTATATCCCTCRAGTCTATACACATTCTCCATCCACCATCCTTCTTTGGACTTAACATTGTTGGTATAGCGCATGRACTCAAGMTTTCTCTAATCAACCCCTTGTCCATCAAGTCTTGGACTTGCTTCTTGACCTCTTCATTCTCTTGTGAYGTCAGTCTATACGCTTCTTTGTTTGGTAAACTYRYTCCTCATATAAGGTCAATGTGATGGCTTATACTTCTGATGGGCGGCAACGAACAAGGTAAATCGTCCAYCACTATATCAGCGAAATTCTCCAGTAGTTCATGAATTTCCTCCGGTAGATCATCTATCGAAGTATTGGTCAAGATGACTCTAGGTTTTCTCACTACAACAAACTGCATTTMTTCATCCTTCTTGACTTCATCCARAAKTTCCTTCCCACTCATGAGAAGTATAGTATTGTTTGTTTCTTCTTTCACCTTMTTGTCTTCAATTGGCAACAACATATGCGTCCTACCATTCTTCTCCAGGGTGTATGTGTTCTTTCTTCCGTCATGAATAACATTCTTGTCATATTTCCACGATCTCCCCAACAAAAKATGACAGACATTCATGGGAATAACATCACATAAAATCTCATCTCTATATCCCCCTATCTTAAATTCAACTAAACACTATTTAGTGACAGTTACMTGATGTCCCTTTTTCAACCACGAAACTTTGTATGGGCTTGGATGTGCAASTGCTTCCAATTCCATCTTTTCCACCATTTCTGTGGATATTAAATTATCTGTGCTTCCACTKTTCACTATCACCTTGCATACCCTATCCTTGGTCTTGCAAGAAATTCTGAACAAACCGTTCCTTTGGACTGGATTCTCTATCTCCTTCTCTGGCTTCAAGAGAATTTTCCTCATCATTAAGGATATTCTGCCTTCTGCATCTTCTGCCTCAACATTTTGCCTTTGTGCTTCTGAAATGTGAGCTTCACCTCCTCCATCTCTTTTTCTATCGGGACATTCAAAAGATTTGTGTCTGATCTTTCCACAGACAAAACACTTTATTTCACCACCTCTGCCTTTTCCTCTTCCTCTTGCTTGAGGAAAAGTGTTCCTATCAACATATTGTCTTCCCTGTGAACTTCCTCCTCTTTCTAGGTGGTTATGAGGTTTATTTTCTTCATCCTTGGGCTTTTGTACTCTGTCTTGGGCATTTTCTTTGCCTCTGCTCTAACTTCTACCTCTGCCCCTTTGACCTTGCTTTTGGGCCAATTTTACTTCTGCCTTTGAAGCAATTTGATAAGCATCTTCTACATTCTTGATTGTTACCATGCTCATCTCATCTTGAATTTCATATCTCAAGCCATTCAGGTATCTGGCAACGTTTTCATCATCACTCTCACGATGACCAACTCTGATGTTGAGTCTGTAAAATTCCTCAATGTATTCCTTCATTGTCATCCCTTTCTATCTCAAATTCTGCATTCCTTGAAACAGATTAATTTGGTAATCCCTGGGTATAAACTTGGATTTCATCTTTGTGACCATCCTATCCCATGTTTTGATTCTTTGTTTGGCTTCCCAATGCCTGTCAGCCTACAGTTCATCCCACCACAGTGTTGCATGCCCTTTCAGTCTAGTGACAACATGTTTTCCTTTCTTATCCTCTTCGATATCTTCATAATCGAAATATTTATCCAGATCTCTAAACCAATCTAGTATCTCCTCAATATCTAAGTTGCCTTCATACATCGGGATGTCCATCTTTTCTCTGGCCCCTATTCTTGCAACAGCTTTGAATAGACATTCATATGCAGCATCTTCAGCTACAACTTCTTCTTCGGCTCCAGCTTCATTTTTTATCTCGGCCTCACTCATATATCCAGTATTAGGTGTTCACCTCTATGTTGTCTCCATAGCATCCAATCAAGCATGAAGTTATCTCATTTCCCTTTCCACGGCTAGATCGGGCATAGCTCTCTCTTGACGTCTTCTTGGCGGCATTGTTTCAATCTGTCCATGCATAATTCAAATAAAAATTGTTCCCTGTCTTCCCTCTAAAGAAAACAAAAGTTGTTTACTCTGATACCACCTGACGCAACACCCCTACCTCGGCAGGTTCTACTTGACCTCCCGATCTTTGGATATTTCTATTTCCCTGAGCCGAAATGCCTCTTTAGTTCCCATCAGAACCTTCAATACAAATAAAACCACAGGTCCTTTTTAGAAGTTACGCCTGCCCGAACGAGCACTAGGCGCGAACCTCCACTCCACGTGACCACCCAACGTGATCACCGACTTAACCCCAAAAGGTGTTTCGGATTCTCGATTTCTATTGTGATTCCCTTTGACTCCTTCGATTCTCAAAACCCCGAAATGGGCTAACGGGTCCTTAGATCATCCCTTATGCTTCGACCATATGACCTCCGGTCAAGTCTTAGGGCCCCACCTCCAAGCGCGTCAGGATTTCACGACTCATGACTTCGTGATGCAGTTCTTCCCTTCTTCCCTGAAGTCTGAACTCGTGACTTTTTTGCTACAGATCAATGGTCCTGAACTTTCCACAATCTAACGGTCCAAATCGTGTCGGGACTTCGCATCGGGGATTCTCAAAAATGACTTCCTCCACACTTCCGACTTCCAAAATGCTGAAATTCAAGGTGCCCAAACCAACGACTCTTGTTGATTTAGATCTAATGGATGCTACTTCTCCTGAGCTTGGGAGTGTTGAAAGACACTCAGCCTTAACCTCTCCACTAATTTACGAGATCCAGCTGTCCATGGAAAATCGGTGTTTCTCCCTCCGAGAAATTCAACCGTCTGTTCAAGTTCTCGATGCTCCTGGCCAAATAACTCGGCATCACCCTTATGAGCTTGATTTCTGCAAGGTGACTTCGACCCTCGTCCTTCCTTTGAACTTTCCAAGTCTCTATCCCTCCTAAACTTAACGCTGGCTGCAACTCAAGGATTCTAAGGAATTATACTCGCACTCCTTATGACCTTCACGATAATCACTGATTATATGAACTCCCCAACTCTGTGCACTCCTTGTGACTGAAATCCTTCGACAACTCACTGGATTAGAAAAGTATAAGACCTCAAACTTCCTGTGCACACCTTGCATGGCTTTGTGCTATAATCGCACTTCTATTGGTATAAGAACAACTCTATCTCTCCTAATCTCTTCTAAGGTAAAACTCAGAATCCTGTCAACACACTCCTTGTGGACCTTCACTACACTCTTTGTAGGAATTCTCAGGAAGAGAAACAATTGAAACTCATACTCTCCCTCTCACAGACTCCATACATTCAACATGAAATCATTCATACAAATCATTGAAACAAATGCATGACAGAGCATATAAGAAAACTGTAAACATACCATTCAATAGATGCAAATAGTATTCATCATGACACCATGAAATTGGGTCAAATCATTCTTATATTAACTCAAGTTCTTTTGTACATGGATTCTATAGCAACAACTATCTACTTATACAACTTCTACAATCTCTGTTCTTCTCCACCCTCCTATGCTCTTTCTCTTCCGCTTCTAACCCTTACCAATTGAATAATAATACAATACAATACATAGGAGGGAGCTTTCTAGAGTTTTCCCTCCTACAACTCTAAGCTATCTAATCRAATTAAAGCCTACAACTACTATACATTGATTACATTAATTGCCTACAACCGACAGATGACAGCATCCGCTCAAGATCTGYGTTAMAATTTCCAAAACATTTAAGAGCACTTATGTCTCTCCAGATATTACATTAATGTGCCATCCTTTTGAATTTCAAAATATCTTCAAAACGTGCGTTGGTGTGCATCTAGTTGTCCTCYGCTTTGCTTGCTTGGGATGCTCTTGCATCACACTCTCACATCAACCTGTAATTGATGGTCAACCAATCATCAAACCTATCAYTATCCCTATCACTGTCTTTGTCATTGTCTCTATCACGGATATACCATCATCAACCAAATATAACCAGATCCATTCACATGGATACCAAAACCATCRCCATACCATGTACATAAACCTGTACCATATCATGCATMAACCATGTACCAAAACCTATACCATACCATGTACATCAACCATATACTAGAACTTGTATCATACCATGTATCAACTGTGTACCAAAACYTATACCATACCAATATCACCAAGAAGTGCCTTTAGCAATTTACCATATCATCATCARCTCATGAACCATAACATCACMAAGATGTGTMTCAATATYACCAACCRTGTACCATAACATTAATGATCAACCAAATACCTCAATTGTATACCAAAACCATGTACCATGTACCAAACTTCAACTATGTACCAAATGATGTGCCTCAACCAAGCACCAAAGAATGTGCCTCATACATATGCCTCCATATACCAAGTGTATACCTCAACCAAGTACCAACATCACAAAGATGTGCCTATAACAACCTTGACATATACCAAACCAGATGCAAAGTTACCATAACATCACTCAACCATGTAGCCAAGATGTACCTCAAACCATGTGCCAACATCCATAAACCATGTACCAAGAGATACCATCAAACATGTGCCATATCACTCATGATATTCCTCAAGCATATACCATACAACAAACCATATGCCAAGTATCCAAGATGTGCCTCAAGGCATATACCAATACTCACAAAGACATGCCTCAAGCATGTACCACAACATCACCAACATGTAACCCTCAAAACATGCATATATACATACCTTTAAACCTATAGCTGACTTAATACACAAGATTTCAGACCTGTAATTCTTCCTCAGCCTCAACAACCTGGTACTAGCATCCTCCCCATATTTTTCTTAGTCTCACGGGACTAAGAGAAGTTAACTAGCGGGGCCTCGTGGGACTAAGAGCAGTTAACTAGCGAGGCCTCGCGGAACTAAGAGCAGTTAACTAGCAGGGCCTCACGGGATGAGGATCGTACAACCCATGGGCGTGCCTTGCGGGACACCAGTAGTCTGACCCGCGAGGGTCAACCAAATTAGGGTTTTACAAAAAACCCTTGCTCTCCTCTACAATCCCGAAACTCTCGCCTTCATACTTCCTTCGCGGCCTCAGACTTTCTACCTTATATTCGCCAAATAGATCAAGTGTGCTCACATAGAAGATATTCAATAAAGTTGTTTGTGAGAGAATGAGAGGCTTCTTGAAATGTATTTATACATTTTCTAAGTAACTTCTCTCCTTAACTTTAGGACTTCTTGTTAATGACTTGTAATTGTTTGGGGGCTTCTTAACCAATATTCGGGGCTTCCAACTTCATGACCTCATAACTCCTCAACCATGAGAAACTACATGACGTACCACCTACCATTGGAAATGACATGATGATGATTATCCATCTGAGTGTGCTATCTGCGTTTACACTCTCCTTCATCTCCTTATTCCTCAAGCAAATTCGGGCTTCATGACCACACCTCTGGGGATTATCGTAGACTTATTCAAATGCACCCATCAATAGCAACCAACTATCCAACAATGACTTCAATGACAACCAAATATCCAACAACATCAATGGCAACCAACTATCCAACAATCTCCCCCTATTGCATTGATGGAAACACTCATACTCCACCTATGACCAATGCTCTTGATCTTTCTCTCCTCATGTTTCTCGCCCCCTTTAACATCAATGGAAAAGGGTATCTCCCCTTGGGGTTGGTCCCCCTATATTCATGCTTCTAAACTATCTTTTATGATCTTTCTCTTTCTCCCCCTTTGACATCATGGGTAAAAGGCTAACTCCCCGTGTCAATACGTCTCCTCTTGTTTCCATGCTTCTGATCTTTCTTTCCTAATCTCTTTCTATGATGATTTCTCTCCCCTTGACTTTTCTGCAAGATGTTATGAAGATCAATGTGTAGCTTCCTGTATATGCTTTATTTCCTCTCTTCCAGTGTTGTTTTTCCATTGGTGCTTTCTCTTGTAATTCATTGACATATATAAAAAGCATTCAAAGTTACTTGACTTCAAGTCTTCATGGCTTGTCAATTTCACATCAATGATCATACCATTCAACAATTTTTCTCTAACAATATAGCTTATGTTGATAGTTTCTCTTTCCCTGTTATGTTGTGCCTTTCACTGCTTGCCTTCTTGTGACTAATTGATTCCACTTGTAAATATCACGTTGTCATATATCTATCTAGACCTATCAAAGATCTCATGAATCCATCTATGTCCATATGTCATAAAATTGTCCATGAATCTGCTACTCGACTGCACACAATGTCGACCCATCTGTCACTTTACCATTCTAAAGACTTCTTTGAATCTTATACAATTGATCACTGCATATTCCTCCTTTTCAAGTTGTCTACAAATCAAACTCTACATGTCTGCAACACTTTGTATTGAATATGTCCATGAATATGTCCCTGTATGAATACATCTTTGGAATTCTCTATACAATCCTGAATCTATTGCGTGAAAGTGTGCCACTGTTATTCTTCATAACTGTTAGTTGATACCTGCATGGGAATGTGCTTTGAAGGATGTTCCTCAAACAATCAAACTGTCACAAGACATTATGCACTTCTATCATCAAACCACTCTAAAATTTCCTTTCCAAAATCTGCAAACACTCTAGATTGCTCGAAAGATAGTTCTTTGATATGTAGAGCTATTGCTTAGACTCCCCCTCTTCAATATTCATATTTACTGGGAGTCTCCAAGCTGAATGGCTCAAAAAAATATCTTCTTTGATGTGGAGTAATCTTCCTCTTCATCTATGGATTCATCATTTTCCTTTTCATCCTCTTCATAAGTTCTAACATCCTTTTCATTTTCTTCCTGAATTCTAACATCTTCCTCTTTATCCTCTTTTGGGATTCTAACATCTTCCTCTTTTCCTGTGATTCGTCATGATCTTGTGTTGTTGCAAATCTTGTGAGCACGATCTCTAGGACCTAGTTTTCATTCACCTGCTCTTCTTGTTTTTCATTTCTTCTCCAAACCTTCATGTATATGACATTAGTGTTTTCCTTCAAGGGAGGCTCTATCACACTTCTACAATTTTGAGATATGTGAGCATAATTGTGGCATTTTTAACATTCAATATCAGAGAGAGCCACATAACCATCTCTTGTTTGATTATTTCTTCCATATGCTCTACAATCTACAACTTTATCTCCAAAGTTAGTACATGTAAAACAATGACCCAAAAATAAATTTTGATACCTAGGAGTGAATGATCTTCTTTTTGGTGTATTCCTTCTGAATTCCAACCTTGGTTGATCATGATCTTCTCTTTGGTTGTTTCCTTCACAATGATTGAAGCCTCTTTCTTATCTGAATGTAGAAGGTCTTATGTATTCATTCCTCTTCGACTCTTGTTGACCATGATTCCTTCCTTTGAGAACTTCTGCATAACTCTTTGGTTCTGTTTCTTTCATCATGGAGCTTGAACCTTCCTCAAAATGAACATTCTTGTATCCTAGTCCATATTTGTCACTGTATGGCCTTTGAATGTTGAGAAATGTTTCTAACACTTGAGAACTTTTCAAGTTCTTGTTGAGCTTGTTGACTTCAACTCTCAATGTCATGACTTCCTTTTCAAGCTTCTCACACTCTTTTTCTTTCTTTAACATTTGGATCTGCATTACTTATTTCTTTCTCTTTCTCTTTCCTTCTTCAAGTTGAGTTTTCAAGGAGATGATTTCTTCTTTGAATGATTTGTTTTTCTTCCTTTCTTTTTCCAACTCAGTTAAAGCACTAATTAATTCTTCCTCAATATCCACTTCACCTTCTTCTTCATCGCTTTCATGAGTTCTTTTCTTTGTTTACATAGCCATAAAGAGTATTTTCTTTGATTCATTATCACTTTCATCATCTTCATCAGATGAGGAACTGTCTTCTCTTGAGTAAAGGTTTTTCTTGAAGACTTTCCTTTTATCTCCTTTCATGTTTCCCTTTTGATATTTCTTTTCTTTCTTGGGATATTCTTCTTCATCACTATCTGACTTCTTAGCATAAGGACACTTATTTGCAAAATGACCAATTTTACCACAATTAAAACATTTTAAGGGAAGCATACCTTTGTACTTGTTGTTTTCAAGTTTCTGTGGTGAGGAGTTTCGCATATGTTTTTCGGATAATCCACAATTGATATCATTTCGTCGTCGACGTTTCGAATCCGAATCAGGATTCATCATCAGGACTAATCATCAAGTAAGAGCTAGCTGATCGTCATCAATTAATACTATAAATGCAGGACAATTAAAAGTTATTTTAATTGAGTCGGTTGTCTTTATTTTAATTGAGTCGGCTGACTTTGTACTTGTCAGTTCTTCTCTTCAAATTCCTTACAAAGTTGGATATTTCTTCATCCTTATATGAATCATCGTTGCAACTACAATTTGGCTTTGACTCTGGCTTTTTCTTATTCTTTGTCTTCTTGGATGCTTTGAAAGTTGTTTCTTTCTTGGATGGTTTTTCATGTTTTGTTCTCATTTCATAAGTTGTAAATATTCCATGTAGCTCGTCCATGCTTGTCATACCTAGATCTTATCTTTCTTCTAGTGTTGAAATCTTAGGATCAAATCTCATTGGAAGAGACCTTGGTATCTTCTGAAAAATGGTTGGTTCTTTAACTTCTTCTCCCAAGACTTTAATAATGTTCACTATTTCATCAACTCATAGAAAGTAGGCTACAATATTTTCATATTCCTTCATTTTCAGCTATTCAAATTGACCTCTATAAGTTTGAAGCTTGGCCCCTTTGACTTTGGCATCTCCTTTATAGATATTCTAAAGTTTGTCCCAAATATCCTTTGCAGAATCGCAGTGCATAACTTTGACATATATTGAGTGATCTATACCATTCAAAATCACATTTGTAGCCTTTGAATTGTTTTCACTAAGTTTCTTCCCATCTCTATCTATTGGAGGAGGGATAGGTGTTGTGTATCCATTTACTATTGCTTGCCAAACATCAAATCCATGTGCTTGTATATATGTTTTCATTCTTCTACTCCATAAGGCATAGTTTTGTCCATCAAATTGTGGTACTCCAATATTAGCATACTCCATGATCTTCCTTCCAGTGGTTAAATTGTTTTCTTGAAGGACCTACTTTGATACCAATTTTTGGAATACTGAGAAGGGGGTGGGGTGAATTAGTATGAGCACTTTTTACCACTTTCAATCATGGTATATTTAAACTTCAACTTTATCAACACTATTCAATAGTTTATGGAAACCCAGATGGGAGAAATCCACATAATGCTTTCTTATATATATATATATATATATATATATATATATATATCAATAATACATTCATAGGAAGCACCAACTTCAAAATTCTCTAGCACCAAATGGAAGGAGACTCCAAGCCCCTATTTATAGGCTTCATCTTGAAGGAAGCTATAACTCCCTGGATTCTCCAGCTACAACTAGAAGGGGGATCCACCCCCCTATTTTATAGGATCCAACTTGAAGGAAGTTATAACTCCCTGTGTTCTCTGGCTCCAACTAGAAGTACGATACAACCCCATGATTTACAAGATCCAACCTGAAGGAAGCTCCAAATCCCTGAGTTCTCTGGCACCAACCGAAAGGAGGCTACAACCCCCTTTCCTTGCCCCATCCTGTCGCCCTGAAATATAAGTGTAGACTCAAACTATCACTACCACTGATCAACCTATAATTGCCACTGTCATCAAACAACTTCTCACTGTCACTGTCACATCAACCAGTAAATGATGATCAACCAATCCTCCAACTTATCACTATCCCTATCACTATCTCTTTCATCGATATACCATCATCAACCAACTATAACCAGATCCATTCACGTGGATACCAAAACCATCACCATACCATGTATATAAACTATGCACATCAACCTGTACCATATCATGCATCAACCATGTACCAAAACCTGTACCATACCAAGTACATCAACCATGTACCAAAACATGTACCATACCATGTACATCAACCATGTATCAAATATGTACCAAAACATGTACCATACCAAGATCACCAAGAAGTGCCTCTAGCAATGTACCATATCATCATCAACTCATGAAACATAACATCACCAAGATGTGTCTCAATATTACCAACCGTGTACCATAACATACATGATCAACCATATACCTCAATTGTATACCAAAACCATGTACCATGTACCAAGTATCAACTATGTACCAAATGATGTGCCTCAACCAAGCACTAAAGAATGTGCCTTATACATATGCCACCATATACCAAGTGTATACCTCAACCAAGTACCAACATCACAAAGATGTGCCTATAACAACCTTGGCATCTATCAAACTAGATGAAAAGGTACCATAACATCACTCAACCATGTAGCCAAGATGTACCTCAAACCATGTGCCTCAAGCATGCGCCAACATCTATAAACCATGTACCAAGAGATACCATCAAACATGTGCCATATCAGTCACAATATTCCTCAAGCATATACCATACAACAAACCATATGCCAAGTATCCAAGATGTGCCTCAAGGAATATACCTAAACTCACAAAGACATGCCTCAAGCATGTACTACAACATCACCAACATGTAGCCTTCAAAACATGCATATAGACATACCTTTAAACCTGTAGTTGACCTAATACACAAGATTTCATACCATTAACTCTTTTGTAGCCTCAACAACTTGGTACTAACATCCTCCCCAAATTTTCCTTAGCCTCAAGAGACTAAGAGTAGTCAACTAGCGGGGCTTTGCGGGACGAGGTTCATACAACTCACAAGGGTGCCTCACAGGACACCAGTAGTCTGACCTGCAAGAGTCAGCCAAATTAGGATTTCACAAAAAACTCTCGCTCTCCTCTGCAGTCCCGAAAATCTCGCCTTCACACTTCCTTCACCGCCTCAGACTTGCTACCTTAGATTCGCCAAATAGATCAAGTGTGCTCACATAGAATATATTCAATAAAGTTTTGTGTGAGAGAATGAGAGGCTTCTTGAAATGTTTTTATACCTTTTCTAAGTAACTTAACTTTAGGACTTCTTGTTACAATAACTTTCCCTTTAATTAATGACTTGTAACTGTTTAGGGGCTTCTTAACTAATCTTGAGGGCTTCCAACTTCATGACCTCGTAACTCCTAAACCGTGAGGAAGTATGTGACGTACCACCTACCATTGGAAATGACATGATGAGGACTATCCATCTATGAGTGTGTTACCTGCATTTACAATGTCCTTCATGTCCTTATTCCTCAAGCAAATTCGAGCTTCGTGACCACACCTCTAGGGATTCTTGTAGACTTATTCAAATGCACCCATCACATATGTTGACATGAATGACAACCAACTATCCAACAACATGAATGACAACCAACTATCCAACAATGGTGTTGTTGATGGGAGTTCGGATTAAAACTCTATATAAGCTACTGGAAAGCACCATTAGTGAAGGGTACAACAATTTAGTTGTTCCTGAGACTAGAGTGGAAGAAGGAAAAACTCATGCAATCTCTGGAGAAAAGACTATGTTGTGGCATCAAATATTGGGACATATCAGAGAGAATGGGATTTGAGTACTATATGGTAAAGGTATGGTTGAAGGTATGTCAAATTTCTCTCTGGATCTTGATGTCTGTGAACATTTCTTGTATGGGAAGCATAATCGGGTAAGATTATCCTCTAGTGCTACGAGGGTAGTGGGAATTTCACAGTTGGTGCATAATGGTGTGTTTAGACCTGTGACGATTCCATTGCTAGGTAAATATGTGTACTATGTCTCATTTATAGATGACTTCTCGAGGAATACTTGGATTTTTTTCCTTAGAAAAAAATATGAAGTCTCTGACAAATTTAAAGAGTTTAAGGCTCTTGTGGAAAATCAGACAAAGAAGAAAATTAAGGTGTTCAAGATGGATAATGGTGGACAATTTTGTCAGAATGAATTCAAGGAATTCTGTAAGAAATGTGGTATAGCAAGGCAAAAGACTACTCCATACACACCTCAATAGGATGGAGTTGAAAAAAGTATGAACAAGACATTGATGGAAAGAGAAAGGAGCATGCTCAGTGGTGCCAGATTGGGACATGAATTATGGGCAGAGGAAATGGACTCTGCATGTTATATGGTAAATCAATCACCCTCATTAACATTGGATGTCATGACTCCACACGAGGTATGGACTAGAAAGAAACCCTCTCTCACACATCTCAAGGTTTTTGGTTGTGATTCTTTTGTACACATTCCAAAGGAAAATAGGAGTAAGTTGGATAAAAGGTTGAAAAGTGCATCTATATTGGCTATCAAGATAGTATGAAAGGTTATAATCTTTGGAACCCATAAAATAAAAAGGTAGTGTATAGACAAGTTGTGGTATTTAGAGAAATCAAAGATGTTGTCAAGCATGAAGTCCTACCAAGGGAGGAGTAACCAAAGAAAATAGAGTTTGAATTGAATGATAATGAATCAGAGTCTACGGAAGAACAAGAATCCGAAGAAGAAGATCCTCATACACCAGTATTGACGAGATCGGTTCGGGAAAGAAGGCAACTAGAAAGGTATACTCCACCTTATTTCCATTCAAATTTTTCTTTGTTTATTATTGATGGTTATCCTAGATCTGTTAGGTAGGCAGTGGATTCAAAGGATGGAAAAATCTATAAAAAGGAAATGGTTGAAGAAACAACAGTCTTGGACAAGAACGAGACTTGGGATCTAGTGGAGTTGTCAACTAGAAGAAATCTCATTGGTAGAAAATGGGTGTTTAAGAAGAAGTTGAATGTAGAAGGCAAAGTGGAGAAATACAAAGCTTTGTTAGTAGCAAAAGGTTATTCTCAGGTAGAGGGAATTGACTTTGGTGAAAAAAATTCTCCCGTTGTCAAGTTAACTTCTATGAGATTTCTTTTATTTGTTGTTGTTTCTTTTTATTTTGAAGTAGAACAGATGGATGTGAAGAAAACATTGCTACATGGGGAACTAGCAGAAGAAATATACATGAAGTAGCCAGAAGGATTTGCAATGAAGGGAAATGAAGAGCTAGTATCCAAGCTAAAAAAGTCCCTATACGGGTTAAAGCAATCACCAAGGATGTGGTATAAAAAAATTGATACTTATATATTGGGACTTGGCTTCACAAGAAGCAAATTCGATCATTGTGCATATTTCAAATTAGTAGGTGATCGTCTTATTTATTTGGTCTTGTATGTGGATGATATGTTGTTGATAGGAAACAAGGAAATTATCCATGATGTGAAAAATTAGTTGTCCTCTACATTTGACATGAAAGATCTTGGTGCTAATTTTTTTATTTTGGGCATGGAAAATAAAAGAAATCGGGCAAATAGAAAATTCTATTTGAACCAGAGAAAATATGTTGATTCAATATTGTAGAGGTTTAATATGCATAAATGTAAATTTGTCAAGCTCCCTATTCATGTAGGTGTAAAGTTATCTGTAGATTAGTGTTTGAAGACACAGGAAGAGGAAGAGGACATGTCCCATGTTCTATATGCTACTGTGGTTGGAAGTTTGATGTATGCAATGGTATGTACTAGACTGGACATTGCACATGTAGTGGGAGTTTTGAGCAGGTATATGTCAAAACTAAGGAAGGAGCATTGGGCAACAAAAAAGAGGGTTTTCATGTATTTTCGTAGCACTACTACTTATGGATTGTGTTACGAAGGAATACCAGGATTGGACAGAGTGTTGGACATACATGGCTTTGTTGATGCAGACTGGGCTGGAGATATGGATTGTAGAAGATCTACAAGTGGGTATGTGTTTAACCTATTTGGAGGAGCAATTAGTTGGATGAGAAAAATATAGTCTATAGTGGAACTCACAACTACAAAATCTTAATACATGGCAACCACTCATGCAAGAAAGGAAGCAATATGGATAAAAATATTGTGTTCAATTATTAGGTTGGTACAACAAGCAGCAGGGATAGATTGTGAGACTCAGAGTGCAATATTGCTGATGAAGAACGCAACTTATCATTCTAGGACAAAACATATTGATGTTTAGTATCACTTTGTGAGAGACATGGTTGAAGACAAAGTGTTGTTGGTGAAGGTGGGCACCTTGAAGAATGTCACAGATTCACTTACAAAGTTGTGAGCTTTGTTAATTTATCTTGGTGCAAAGAAACAATGGGATTTATTTCCCTCGATCACTGATCAAGAAATTATGTGGCCCGTAGTATGCAAAGAAAACATCAAGTGGGAGAATGTTGGGTATGTGTTATATTCTTTGCACATGGTTTAGTGAGAGGGGGGTCATAAGGGGGCCCTTTGGGCCCCGAAATCAAGCTCGAAGGGCCCCACAATCAAGCCCAAAGGGCCCCATATTAGGGGTTTTTTGTATGCCACGAGATACTATATATTGTATTGTAAACAATGAAGAGATGATAATAAAATTAGAGGTTGTTGGTTTCCTTGGTTGGGTTTTCATGGTAAATCTCTATGTATATGTGTGATTGCAATTGTTTTCTTTTATGTGTTAAGAATATATGTGTACATTGCATTACTGTAAAAGAGATGTTGTAAAGGTTTAAAATTTACAACGAAGTCCCTTTAGATATTTCACATAACTTTGATGATTCTTGAGGGTGCTGCCAGGATTGAAAAGAGATATAGAGGCATTGAATGCATAACTGATTTAATAAGTAAAATTCTACCTGGGAGGGTAAGGAAGCGAAAGATCCAACTAGTCATTTTAGCTTCTAGCTTGGACAACAAATCTTCCTAGGAGATATTATGGAGAGTTTGGTCTAGCAAATATGCACCTAGGTAAGTTGAGGGGAGGGTGTCTCTTTGGAATCTCAACACTCTAGCAATGCTCTTTTGAATGGCCATAAGGGTATTGAAAAAGAATATCTTGGACTTGGCCTAGTTAATAAGGGTGTCAAAATCCATCATAAAAGTGTTCAGGGATGATTTGAAAGCTAGATATTTTCGTAGCGTGGGAGTCCCCATAAGGAGGGTGTCGTAAATGAATTGAAGATGAGAAAGGGCCTCAGATTTTTGGTAGAGGGAGAGGCCATTAATGGATCCTTTTTTATACGTTTGTTTTAGGAATCTTCCCAAGCCTTCAACTATAATGATAAACAGGAAGGGAGATAAAGGATGCCCTTGCCTTATGCCCTTTGAGGCTTTGAAGGTAGGGGAAGGAGATCCATTGACTAGGATAGAGAAGAAAGTAGTGGAAACCATGTTCCCGATCCACCAAATCCACCTAGGGAAAAAAACAAAGGTGGAGAGCACACGGCTAAGGAAATTCCAATTTAGCCTATTGTATGCCTTAGACATATCCAATTTTATCATCATCCCCAGGGTCTTTCTTATTTTAGGGAGTGGATAGATTCATGAGTAAGGAGGATACCATCAAGAATTTTCCTACTTATATATAAACCCCCCTTATTTTGGAGAGATGACCCAATTTAGGATTGAATTTAAGCAGTTAGCTACTACTTTAGAGATAATCCTATAAATTATATTACATAAAGAGATTGGACGAAACTTATCAACATTGTTGGATTCATGTTCTTTTGGAATCAATACAAGCAAAGTTGAGTTAAGGGATTGAAAAACTATTCTCGATGTTTGGGATTCCTCTACCACCTCCCAAACTTTGGTCCCTATGATTGGCCAACAAACATGGAAAAAAATGTGGTGAAACCATCTAGCCCCAGAGACTTCCTAGCTGCCATTTCCTTGACCATTTGTACCACATCTCCCAAGGTAGTGCGATGCATAAGGCTTATGTTCTTGTTTTGGGGAAACTAGGGTCATAATAGTTTGAATAATGGACTGGCTTGCTACCTCTTGATCAACATTTGGTTCCTTCAAAAGCCTGCTAAAGTGGTTTACCAACTCTGCTTCAATGTCCTCTAGTTTTTCCAATTGATCCCTTGTTAAATATTTAAGAATGGTTAATTTTTTCCTACTCGTGTGCCTGAGGAGGGACTTGTGGAAGAATTTTGTGTTCTTATCGCCTTCCCTTAGCCATCTTATCCTAGTTTTTTGTTTCCAAAGTACTTCTTTTCTATCTCTTTAATCTATTTATTGTTTTAGTAGTCTTTCCTTAAGCACACTCTCCTTAGATCTACCCACATGTATGATATCTCTCTGTAACATTTCCATCTCCCTTTCCAACACTAGTTTTGCTTCAAATATGTTCCCAAAGACTTCCATATTCCATATTTTTTGTCTATTCATTAGGTGATTTTTTTTTGCTGAAAATAATACATCTTGGTTTATCCCTGCTTCGATTTCTCTATCCACCAAGCTTGAATGTTTTGAAAAAATCCCTGATGTTCCAACTAAAATCTCTCAAAGTTGAAAGGTGTTGGTCTAGGGGGGGTGTTGCTTTCCCATGAGATAAGGATGGGTGGGGTAGTGATATGAGCCTATGTAGGGTAGTATTTCAACTTAAACTATTCTTCCCACTTGTATCATTTTTTTTTAAGTTAAGAAATGATCCAACCCGGTAGTTATTTGGTCACCCCCTTCTCCCCGTCATTTTATTGTTCCACGTATACATCCCATTATTAGTTGGGATGTCCACCAACATGATTTTATCTATGTTTTCCTCAAAAGTTACATTATTGGTTCCAATCTTCCGATACCCCGTTTTTCCTCCTGGAGGGATGTAATCATATTGAAATCCATTCCCATAATCCATTCACTATCTTTCAATAGCAAACCTTGAGCAAATATATTGTCTTGGAAGACCCTCCTCATTGTATGGATAAAGGGGCAATATGCATTTGTGATATACCCCTACTCCTCGTATCTCATAAGACTGTGTTTGGATAGAATAAAACATGGGTTATAAGATAGTATTTCTAAACAGATTACCTCTGAATCCCATAATAGTGTCATTCCACTCGAAGCTTTGCCTGCTTCAACTACCTCGGGTCTGCACCATCTCCAAAAATTTTGAGCCACCCATTCCATTGTCTCCCCGTTTCTTTTGGTTTTTGGTAACATCAAAATGGTTGGTTTCTCCTGGGCTATATGTTTCTTGAGGATCTTGTGCTTGGAGGGCACATTCAGGCCTCTTATATTCCAGGATATAATCTTCATAACAAATTCTTTTATAGGTTAGAGAAATAATTCTTTGGAATACCCATTGTTTTCCCTCAATCCACTAGTAAGGCCCTCGTTTCTTCCAACAATTGTTTAGAGGATTTTCTTCCTCTTTTCTTCTCCTCTGCTCTAGTATTTTTCAACACTTTTGGGGATTTATTCGGATACCCGATCCACATGTTCATGTGTTATTCTGGGAAGTGTTTCCCACCTTACCTTTTCCTTTAGTAAGATATTTTTGAAGTTGTTTGAGTTGTTTCCCCCGAAGGTTCTGAAGTTGTCGTGCTCTATGCTCTCCTATTAAGGTTGACATGTCAATTTTTGAGTCTTCTATCTCTATTTCCCTTGTTGATTTGCCTTCATTTAAACATTGGGTGGAGGTTCCTTCTAAATCTATGCCACAATTTTCTTCTTCTTCTTCCTATGTAATTTGCATTTGATCATCCTCAGTGTTTGTTTTCCTCCTCTTTTGGTCTTTGGGTTCTTGTTCCTACATTTTTACTTTCACTTCTCCTTGGTCCAATAGTCCTTCACCATTGTTTTCCTTCTGTTGTTCCTCTACAAGGGCTTGGTACCTATTTGGGTATTTTTTGCCTTCCTGGGTTGCTTTGCTCTGCTTTATGCCAAATTTTCTATTGTTGGGCACTTCCTTGAATCCTTCCTTGTCCTCCTCAAATCCCCCTTTGCTTAGGTTATTCTCATTGTTCTTCGAGAAATCTCTGAACAGGTGCCCATGCTCATGGAACTTCTTACAATGGAAGGGGTTATTCTCATAATCTAAGGTTTGATTACATTCATTGTCTAGGTACGATATGGTGATAGAGTCTGGTAATGGTCCCTCCACATTCATGTACACATGAATCCTCGCATAGGACATGTAAGTGTCACGTCTTTGTGATCTTCGATATCTTAACAAAGGTTCCTAAGGTATTCCACAAAATTTCCAATGTTTCTTTCTTCGATAATTCTTGTGGGAGGGAGTAATCCTTATCCACATTGGGGCATTCATGAAGTCCTCTTTCTCTGGTGCAAATATTATTGTCTAGTAACGTAGGTGGAGACCAATCGAATTTAAAAAGTAAGGCCCTTCTTCAAAGATCATGTCCTTATCCTCCCTGTAAGTGAAAATCATTGTGAAGAAGCCTTTCGAGCCTAGTTTTAAGTATATGTGTCCTCTTGGTTTCCAACGGGAATTTACCTATGTTATTAAGGCTCGATCTGAGGGCTATATTCCCATAAACTTCCCTATTACGACGTGGTCTGCATGCGTTGTATATAATCACTAATCTATGGGGATGTTATTTCATACTTGGGATTTGTTTCCTCTTTTTCTAGGCACTTGTTACTGAGTCTGTGATGCACTGGATTCTGGTCTGATTTGTTGTTGACTAGACGATCCATCTATGGTGTTGTTTTCCTTGGGGCACCCACCTCATTTCTCATCGAGATTTCTCTTGTGCATCTCGTGACTACATCTTTGAAAATCTTCCATGCCTTAGGGGTTGGGGTTCTTTCCTCCTCCATTGGTTCATGCTCATCTATTTCCAACATACCCTAAAACCTTCTATGTCGTTCTATGTGCTATGATCTACACGTTCAAACCCTAGATATTGACATACTACAACTTATCTTGGTTATGTCACCTCCATCAACATTCTCATCAAAATTAATTTCAAATTCATTTTAACTATTGTGTATGCAGGTTCTTTTAGTTTTATATATTTCATGTTTGAAATAGGTTCATGCTAGATTTTTAGCACTGATCCATGGTATTTGTATTTAATTGTTAGTTTTAGCACCCTTTGTTCATGGGTTCAAATCCCTTGGAATTGTTTCAATTGTATACCCTATAGTGGTTGACCAACCTAACCTTTTTATTGTATTCTTTCACTTGTTGGAGGAAGAAAGAGCTTGATACACACATGATGCAATATTCTACTCTTGTTCCTTCTTGTAATACTTTTATCATAAGAGAATGGTCAAAAAAGGGAAAACAATTCCAACAAAAAAGAACAAGGAAGGAACTACACAGGTTGTTCAAATTGTCCATTATATTTCTCACGGTCTATGTATAGAATCAACATGGTATGTTTGGAGTTCTATTATTTGAAGATAGGTGTGATTTCCCTTAAGAGAAAATGATTTTCTCTTCTGACATTCTATTGTGGATGGTCAATTCCATGTCAATGTATTCCAAGGGAAACATAACTTACACTACACATTCTATCAATGGCCAGAGACGAGGGTTTTCAATAGTAAGAAGAATAATTAGTGAAGCCCGAGTTTGAAGAAGATGAATTTATAGAGAATTTACAAGGATGCAAGAGGAAACAATGATCAAAATTTCATTCTTTTGTATTTAGGTGGATGCAAGAGCACATCCTTCAATGAGTGGAGTGATCCTGGTGTTGGAAGGCCACACCAAAGTAGAAGATCTACCTATTTGCATTGAGTTTTTTATGAGAACTTGAGATAGGATTTTTTCACATCCATCAAAGTGGGAGAACCCTTGTGTAGAGGGTACATCAAGTAATGCTACCACTATTTGCAATATGTCTCTCTCTACAAGGTGATGAATATATTATTGTAGCTTATCTCCTTCCACAAAAATACCACCCATGGTATGAAGGCCATAACTCTCAAAAGAATGGAATGTGTTGTTAAATGCTTGCGATTACTACATACATGAATCCTACTATGGTACCTTTTTCTCTAGCATTTGCAAGTTTGAAGGTTGCTTCTATGGAAGTGCCTGTGTGTTAACCCATTTTATGTGTCCCCTTTCTTTATTTTTATGCCTTACATAGAACACCTTTTTCCATCCATTTTCTTTTGTTTGATAACCTACCATGAAATCGCACAACACTTAGATAATTTTATTACTTGTGTGGAATTCCTTTACCCATGCAGAGATTCCCTCTTCTATAACCATTTCCCCACACTTCGCACAAACCCCCTCTTCACACAAGTCACAATCCACACATTTTAACATTTGCTTATTTCGAACAATCCCTTTTGTGTAGAAGACCCATCATCACCCTCTTATATGCACAAACCATCCTTCCTTCACAACTCATGTCCCTCACACCCCAACACTCATTTTGGTTTAACCTTTCCCTTATTGCAAAGAACCTGACATCATTTTTTCTCTCCACAAATCTTCCTCTTCTGCACACATATTTCTCCACACAACTCTTGTGCGAGAGACCTTACATACCCCACTCTCCACACTCCTGCACACCATAATTCTCCACACATATTTCACTTTCCCACTTCTGAAGTCATGCACAAGTAATGTTATAAGGATTTATATCTCTCCATACTTGGTGAAATTTTCATGAATATGGAGTGCCTTGCATACTCTTCAAGGATAATTTATGATCCATTAATTGGTTCTGATTTGTGAGGTAAAGGGCGATGATCCGGGGATGATGTGAATTAATTATCCTGCTTTCCCATGAATCAATGACTTTTCAAAATAACTTCCATTAGTGGTTGCTCGTGTTTTGAAAGAAGTTTGTACGTATGGAAAGGATATTTAGTAAATGTAATTCATGCACTTAGCCTTTAAATAGCCTTGGGCTCCGTAACTCATAAGTGACAGTCTCATGTATATCAAATTGCATCGAAGAATAAGGAATATGGAAACTAGAAGAAGGAAAGACCCCTTTTGTGGACATACTGCTAACTCTCTCACCTGCCAAGACAAAGACTTCCATTGGTCCATGGAGTATTAGTGGTATCTGAGCTTATCTCCTGAAAATGGGAAATATAAAGAAATCTAGATGACACGCTCGGTAAATGTTGCTTGTATGCTTGAAGTTTTGACTTCAAAGAGCTAGTTACCTGGTGCACTCGAAGATTTGACCCAAAAAGCATAACAATTCGAGTGGCACTCAAAGGGAAGAACCATGTTCAATTAACTCCAAAAATATTTAAAAGGATGCTTCGACTTCCTACTACCAATAAAAGTCTCAAGCTTCTGGGAGTTAACTCTTTCATGGATTCTCAAGGCGGTGGAACAACTTTGTTAAAGGACTTCGTGGTTCCATCTGCATATATTTTGTTCGACCTCTTAGTCATCAACATATCTCTATTGGAGGAACCATACCAAGATTTTTCATGGTTGTTCATGCGCTTAATGGGACAATAATTAACTTCCCATATCCCCGAGTTAGTATTGTATGCATTGCATTTCTCTTTTCTAAAAGAAGTCATCTTTGTCTGGGCTGAGGTAATCTCAAATAAGATTTCCTTTCAACTAGTCAACTATTTAAGGACCCAAAGATTTTTTATGACCACGTATATGGTCTTAGTCGCCTACTATAATGTCTTTGAGGGTTTTCCTCTAAGAGGAAATTTAGATGTAAACAATGAACCCGTTTAATTTTGGTACCCCGTTCCATGGAAACATAAAGCACCATTTCATTTGTGTCTTATTCAAGATAAATTCCTTATAGAATTTAGATATATGTTGATTGGAACTACACCTAGACAGATAACTTAAGAAGCGAAAGATTCTCTTCAAGGAAAGGGGGTTTGTTTTTATGAAGAGAACCATACTTAGATTAGACTGTATGGTTGTGAAGAAACCCCTCTTCTTCTTCCCGTGTTTGTTTCTATCAAGTACATGGTTTCATAGGTTTGTAAACAGTACAAGGCATGGTCCATCCTATCTGACAAAAAAATAAAGAAGCAATTTATTTCATTACCCTTTCATGTTTCCAACACGACAATAAGGAATTCCATCAATTTAATGGAAATGTTTGAAATGCTTACCCCTTTCAATTTACATGAAGGAGAAATCTTGAGAGGTTTCAACCATGATGGATTTATCTATGAACACTTGGAATCCATGAGATACCACAACCTTTTCACAAGGATTGTTGAATAAACAAGTGATATTGACTCAAATACCTCGAAGAAAAAGGATAAGCATGTATGTGATGATGATTTGGTTATGGAATAAGCACAAACACTCAAGGAAAAAATAGAACAAGACAAAGGGGAAAAGGCACGACCAACATGCAATCTTCTTGTGTTCCCCAGTCATGTAGGATTCCCTCCTCTACTCAAAAGAAACAAGAATCAAATCTGAATAGAGGAGAGAGTAATGAAGAACGTGATAAAGATAATGATGGAGATGACTCGCCCCCTCTTAATATTGAGAAAGCACATGTAGTAGCTCAATAGGAGAGAAAGAGAAGCCCAAAAAGAAACAATTCACAAAACTCTTAAATCCTGAAGAATATAGATGATATGGAAATTAAGAATGCCATGATACCCGATCGAGTGGCACTCAGAATCACTGAAATTCAATGTATTGCAGAGAAGTTGGCTCATGAAGAGCCGACAATTTTGAAGAATAGTCATTGACATTGCACAATATAATAAAGAAGAGAAAAATTTGCAAATTGAAAAATTCCAAGTGAAAAAAACAAAGTTAACTCGTAAGTGGAATTCGAAGATTGACGTCTCAAGAGTCAGACCCTCATGACTCCTTAAATTACACATCACTACTGGAGACATTCTTTCCCATTCCATTTATGAGCAAGTGTCGGAAAATATCAAATTAAAAAGAAGAATAACTCAACTTGAGGATGCATTAAGTCCTAAGCCATTGTTTGCAAAGCCATTGGCCATTATTTTGCCAAATCAAATGCCACCAAGTACACCTAGAATGTCAGTAAGGGTGAGAAAAGCTGCCAAATTATTAAATGGAGTCAGGTTATATGTCGCTGAAAATATTAATAAGCAACTTACTATTATTTCACAAGCATGAGAAGCCACTACAAGTCCAAGGAACCTATTTCAAAGAATTTCCAGCCGAACATAATATTTACAAAAGGATTTGGAGCACGATAAAGCCTACTATAAAAATTCTTGGAGTACTTTCATTGCATGGGTAAGAAGTCTAAGCGACTATCATAGAAATCAACAAAAACTACCTTCAAATCGAAGAATAAAAAAACTAAAGCAAGGTGGATGACAAGGATACAAATGTTAAGAGAATCTATTGCCACGTGTACAAAAATAAATGATAAAAGAAGCAATGTGTTCTTAAAATCACTAGACATTGTTAAGGACCTTGAAGGCCCACAATTTGTAATAGATTTGGGCATAATAACAAAAGAACAATTAGAAACGAAGTTGAGAACCATTAAAGCATAATGGGCCAATGAGTTCGATGAACTCATTGATTTTCCGGAGGATGAGATTAAGCAATGGCTGGTTACTTTTGTAAATAACAATGAAGACCACTTGGCATCAATGGAGCAGCTACATTGGAATATATATATATATATATCCTTGTTTAAAGCTTCATATATGTGTTTTGATTAGTATATCCATTTCATTTGTAAAGCACTACTTAATTTTTGTCCAACACTACCTAGTTTTGTGAATTTTGTGAGTATTTCTATAATTTGAATTGTGTATATGTGGTTGTACCTAAATATGTGTTATGTGTTTCGTTATGTCATAACACTTTAAAAAGTTCAAACTAAATGGATGGAGTTTAGCTAAATTACAAACTCTCACTTAATATCCATTTCACTGATGTGATATATGGAAACCATGGCACCACCCACTATAGATTATGTCTCTCACATCATTAATGTTCAAGATGCCTTACACAAACACTTGCACCTTTAACTTTTTACCAAATCTAATAAAACAAGCATTGCATTGCAACATCATCCCTGCCTAACAAGGTTGAATCTATATAATATTGCAACATCATCCCTGCCTAACAAGGTTGAATCTATATAATATTTATTGTGTATGAGCTGGAATAGAGTATCATCATAGAAATAATTGTAATCACTCTTTCATATCAAAGCTTAACACATATCCTGGCACTACTTATTGAGCTTTGCTTAATATGAATAGTTAATATAGTGCAATGTAAGTATCATTAATACTATACTAGATTACGGATCTGTATTAATGCAACAAGTGGGTACCTGGAGAAAAAGGTATATTAGTATTTGGGGACGAGTTCCGATAGCCGATCTCATTTCTCTAGCAGTAAGAGAATGAACTTTTCATAATTTCCAATGTTTTAAAACTCCTAAGTATCAGACGGTCAGTGGCTTTCCCAGAATTTTTAAGATGGGATGTGGCAGAACTATAAAAAGCTAGATTAAATTGGTTTAAATGGACTTTAAACAAATATTTACACCATACCATTAAGCTACTATTAACAGTTTTTTTTTTCCTGAAATGGAATGCATGCGTCTAATCTTTATTGGAACTACAAAATTTACTTACATAATGTAAAGGTGAACGTGAGTATTACAAAGTAGTAAGTTTTTATCAATGGATGCTCTTCTGTTATATTTGCAGAAAAACAATGGCCTATCAACATTCGAATAGTGCTCGTATTTGAAAAGTGCCATTTACGTTTATGACATCTAACTATTATGGATTCATAAATTATAGTCAAGAAATTATTTTTGTTAGACAACACGATGTGAGAGTGATATATGCAAATGAAAAGTATCGCATATAAATTATAGGCAAGAAATTATTTTTATTTTTAGAAGGCAACAAGATCTCAGATTGATATATGCAAATGAAAAGTATCAAAGTGATATATGTGATCCAATAGAGTACCCTCTCGATCATACAATAACGAATTATTTTGTCATGTAAATAAAGCAAGGAATTATTTTGGATAAAGAGTTTGGTAATGATCAAATCATCAGATGCGGCCCCACCAGGACCGTCCAGCTTGTTACGTTGAAGATGATCTTCGAAGACACCGCTCCTGGCCATGCATAACAACTAGAGGTTGGCCAAGTGG
>JZKD02S2129716.1:31463-45757 GCA_000966675.3 Picea glauca
AAAAAGAAAGGGAGCAAAGAACTTTATGCCTCACACAACAACACTTAGTTTGATAATTATCAAGCGATAGAAACACATCAACTATGGGAAAAACATTCTCAGCCATGAAATATAGTTGGAGCTCAACAAACCCTGGTTCAAGTTTAAAGAGATGTTGTATATATGAGTTAACATTTTCATATGCAAGCATACTCTCAAATATGATAAGCTGTAATATATGCATAATATTAAAGAGGGACATCACATCAACACCTTTGTAAATGACAGTGGGATAGCACAATATTTCATTATTACTATGATGATGCCTTAAAGAAACTAAAACAGCCAACAATTTTTTTCCAATTCAAGATCGACACAAAAAAAATCATCAGATTCCATAATATTCTCCCATTAATGCGTTTTAATGGGAGATGTCCTCGAGCTTTCCGCTTATTAATGCCATTTTCTTTGAATATGTGTGGTGAGTTGTCACTAGTAAAAGCATAATTAATGTGCATTGGGAAGGGGCGAAGGTGGCGGGGATGGAGGGGAGTGAAAAATGATTTGAAACTTTTGTGAACCCGCGAAACTTTGAAGAATCGACTAAGTATGGAAAGGCGGGGTGGTCAGACGGAGTCATCGTAGGTAGAGTGAGGCTTGCGAGTTCGAGGAGTTTGGGGTCAAATTGTAGATCACTAAATTTTTTGGTGCAAGATGTATACGTCGGACATGGGGCATGAGAGTTCGATAGCGCCTACCCGGGAACCCGCGACCATAAAATTGGCTAAGTATGGAAACGAATCGCGACCGTTCAGACTCATGATGTGAAGATATAGATGGATATAGAATTTCTCGGTCCGCTGCCCCAAGAACCCATGAGCATAGAAATGCGACTAAGTATAGAACCAGAAACAGATAATAGAGGGGAAGAAGAAAAGGGAAAAACAGGTAAGTATAGAATAGGAAAAAGAAAGGGAGCAAATAATTTTATGCCTCACACAACAACACTTAGTCTGATAATTATCAAGCGATAGAAACACATCAACTATGGGAAAAAAATTCTCAACCATGAAAATATAGCTGGAGCTCAACATACCCTATGACATGGCATTCTTATATGCAAACATATTATAAAATATGAGAAGCTTCAATATATGTACAAATTGGATAAAGTATGCATATTATAGTTTTGTAACCATACCTCTTAGTTTCTGGACCTTGTACTATGATGAGATTTCACTTCTACTTGTCGATAGTTCTTGTGAACTAAAAAACATGTGGTGTAAATGAAATAAACATATTTACCATGACATAGTAGAATAAATAACTGAGGATATTTGTTTCCCAAACATAGCAAGAGCATAATCTATGAATCCTTACCTTCAGTCTTGTCGTTGTGTTGATGTTTGCATTGATTCACTGCTCATGCCCATGTCACTTGTGAAACAATCATTATGAACATGTGTATATTGTTCATAATTGATATGGATGTGCATTAGGCATATGCACTGTATTTGCTCTGGCACCACTATTGACATACCTTTTGGAAGATTGTACTCCAACTTTCTCAGTTGTGGCACATAAGGCTTCATCCTCGTGTTCAATTACTCTATTCTTTTTTCAATGCAACAATACAGAGAATACAATGGACATGAAGGCAAGTTGCTACGTAGAAACACATGAAAAAAAGATGGAACACAATTTTATTTAGTTCAAGGTAGCGGCACATAAAATACAATTGACATGAAGATAAGTTAATATATAGGAAGAGATGCAGTATCTAAGATAAAAAAAAACAAAATAGTTGCAAACCAATATCATAAATATAGACAGAGTAAATGAAAAACAATTAGATATGGAATACAGGTAGGAGTATGCACCTTTGTATGTCTTCTTCTACATTTCTGGTTAAGAATTCTTTGCCTTGTCCAGTTTCGCTGTTTGTTTCAATGAAGGAAGGTAGAAAACATAATGAACATGAAAGTAAGTTGATATGTAAGGAAAAAACAACTAATATGTACATACGATAAACAAATTAGAATCAAAGGAATAGAGTAACAGACAATGTTAGAAGCATGTACCGTTTTTATTTTCTTGATCCATGTCTGTATATATATATAAAAAATTGTGTCCAAAAGAAATTACAAACCAGGAAAAACTAAGAAGCTGGATAACTTGGTTTTGTGCAACAAGCAAGACATATATGCTTTGAGACATAGAAATATGATTTTGCAATGTGTTTGATGTATATTTCATAATTCAAGTACAATACTAATTGTATCATGATTAGACCAATATATGTCTAAGATAAAGAGGTTGTATTGGGAAATGGGCACATTTGACCATACATGGTCAATAAGTGTGTTTTGTACATGGTTTATCTTATCCAAAAGAAAGCGGAGATTATATCTGCACATATAGTTTTCCAATTCTTTTTTTCTGGCATTATTTTGTAGCATGTCAATATTGAANTTGTGAACCCGCGAAACTTTGAAGAATCGACTAAGTATGGAAAGGCGGGGTGGTCAGACGGAGTCATCGTAGGTAGAGTGAGGCT
This sequence comes from Picea glauca, assembly GCA_000966675.3. Lineage (NCBI taxonomy): Eukaryota > Viridiplantae > Streptophyta > Pinopsida > Pinales > Pinaceae > Picea > Picea glauca. The sequence goes on from JZKD02S2129716.1 coordinate 34,000, forward strand.
TGCGAGTTCGAGGAGTCTGGGGTCAAATTGTAGATCACTGAATTTTTTGGTGCAAGATGTATACGTCGGACATGGGGCATGAGAGTTCGATAGCGCCTACCCGGAAACCCGCGACCATAAAATTGGCTAAGTATGGAAACGAATCGCGACCGTTCAGACTCATGATGTGAAGATATAGATGGATATAGAATTTCTCGGTCCACCGCCCCAAGAACCCATGAGCATAGAAATGTGACTAAGTATAGAACCAGAAACAGATAATAGAGGGGAAGAAGAAAAGGGAAAAACGGGTAAGTATAGAATAGAAAAAAGACAGGGAGCAAATAATTTTATGCCTCACACAACAACACTTAGTCTGATAATTATCAAGCGATAGAAACACATCAACTATGGGAAAAACATTCTCAACCATGAAAATATAGCTGGAGCTCAACATACCCTATGACATGGCATTCTTATATGCAAACATATTATAAAATATAAGAAGCTTCAATATATGTACAAATTGGATAAAGTATGCATATTATAGTTTTGTAACCATACCTCTTAGTCTCTGGACCTTGTACTATGATGAGGTTTCACTTCTACTTGTCGATAGTTCTTGTGAACTAAAAAACATGTGGTGTAAATGAAATAAACATATTTACCATGACATAGTAGAATAAATAACTGAGGATATTTGTTTCCCAAACATAGCAAGAGCATAATCTATGAATCCTTACCTTCAGTCTTGTCGTTGTGTTGATGTTTGCATTGATTCACTGCTCATGCCCATGTCACTTGTGAAACAATCATTATGAACATGTGTATATTGTTCATAATTGATATGGATGTGCATTAGGCATATGCACTGTATTTGCTCTGGCACCACTATTGACATACCTTTTGGAAGATTGTACTCCAACTTTCTCAGTTGTGGCACATAAGGCTTCATCCTCGTGTTCAATTACTCTATTCTTTTTTCAATGCAACAATACAGAGAATACAATGGACATGAAGGCAAGTTGCTACGTAGAAACACATGAAAAAAAGATGGAACACAATTTTATTTAGTTCAAGGTAGCGGCACATAAAATACAATTGACATGAAGATAAGTTAATATATAGGAAGAGATGCAGTATCTAAGATAAAAAAAAACAAAATAGTTGCAAACCAATATCATAAATATAGACAGAGTAAATGAAAAACAATTAGATATGGAATACAGGTAGGAGTATGCACCTTTGTATGTCTTCTTCTACATTTCTGGTTAAGAATTCTTTGCCTTGTCCAGTTTCGCTGTTTGTTTCAATGAAGGAAGGTAGAAAACATAATGAACATGAAAGTAAGTTGATATGTAAGGAAAAAACAACTAATATGTACATACGATAAACAAATTAGAATCAAAGGAATAGAGTAACAGACAATGTTAGAAGCATGTACCGTTTTTATTTTCTTGATCCATGTCTGTATATATATATAAAAAATTGTGTCCAAAAGAAATTACAAACCAGGAAAAACTAAGAAGCTGGATAACTTGGTTTTGTGCAACAAGCAAGACATATATGCTTTGAGACATAGAAATATGATTTTGCAATGTGTTTGATGTATATTTCATAATTCAAGTACAATACTAATTGTATCATGATTAGACCAATATATGTCTAAGATAAAGAGGTTGTATTGGGAAATGGGCACATTTGACCATACATGGTCAATAAGTGTGTTTTGTACATGGTTTATCTTATCCAAAAGAAAGCGGAGATTATATCTGCACATATAGTTTTCCAATTCTTTTTTTCTGGCATTATTTTGTAGCATGTCAATATTGAAGTCTCCTACAATGACAATGGTTTCGTTCAGATGCAAATACTCTAATGCATTTGAAAGAACATTTAGTATGTTGGAGAATGTTGCATGCAGAGCAGCATAGAGATTCAGTATTGTAATTTTTGATTCATGGAAAATTACTTTTGCGAGCACAATCTCAACATTGTTTTCTTCTAAATGCATATGCTCCAAAATTATTACATGTTTTTTCACTAATATCATCACGCCATGTGTAATGTAACTTGATATGCAATTGTGATTTGGAAATTGCTTGTTTTACATGCATAATGTCATGTATGTTTCCTGCAAGCACAGAATATCGGATTGCATTGTGTCATAGTCATTGAGTATATCATCCATATGTGCATGTAGGCTGCGCATGTTAAGTGACATAATTGATATAGATGACTTTGTTTCTATGGATTGGTAATCATACTGTAGATGCCATTTTGCGTTAGTCCTAAGGCGTTGCATCTCAATATCAACTTTATGTTTGAATTTGAAGTTATATTTTGTTAGAGCGCTTAGTAAATACAAGGAGTCTATACTTCTGACACGGGACAATGCTATGTATACAAGTCCATGTATTCAAATTCCAGCAGGGTCAAATGCAACACTATCAAGTGTTAGCCCTTGCGATCTATGGAATGTACGTGCACATGCAAGTTTAATTGGAAACTGTCTTTGAATCTTCAGTCGACCTGTCTTTGCCGATGTTGATATTGGTTTTGATATTCGTAAGATAGGTTTCCAATCACACGCGATGTTTGAATTATATAGACAAGCCAACTTGTTTGCTTGTCGGTGGCCAATATGCGACTCATGGAACTTAATCCAGAGGACATCAAATTTTTATGTTTTGGTATAAGCTTTGAGTATTCCATCTACACCATTTACCAAGCCATCCTATGAATCATAGTTGCAGGCATATATTTCAACTAGCATGTCTAATTTCAGAACAAGTTGGAAAGGAAAAGTGGTTGTATGTTCATGATGTGGTACATTGCCATGGTTGTCTTCTTCGAGGTCAATTGAATTGATGATGATATTATCGCCAGGCATGGAAGATAACATGTTCCTATTATGCATTGCAACATCCCTATTCATGTAGAACATGTACGGGAAGGTTGGGTATGTTGGTGCAGGTCGCATGCACCTTCAATTGATATATGTTAAGTCATCATATATTTGGTTGTTTGTACGCATTCTATTCAGATTTGCAATAAATGTTTCATCTGTATGCCCCATTGTAGTATGCAATTCAAAGAATTTTATATTGTCTTTTCAGAAGTCATGCGTCGTTGTTTTCATATTGACCGTAGGTTGTTCAAATATCAAAGAATCTTGGATGGGTCATACCTGGTAAAGATCCCCACAGAATATCATGTCAATGTTTCCAAAGTATTTGGTGTGCACATGTTTTATGTTTCTCAGTCGGTTGTCAATGGAATACAAGAAGCGAATTCCAATCAAAGATGCCTCATCTATGAAGACAAGTTGTAGTTCGTCATAAAGCTTAGACAAGGTATCTAACATTTCTTTGCTGAGTGGAAGAAACTATGACTTGTTAAAAGGCATAAAAAATGCAGAGTGCATTGTTGTTCCACCTGCATTATATGCAACTTTTCCTGTGTATGCAATTATTATCCCCTTTGGTTTCATAGGGTTAGATGAATTGTTTGAATCATATATTCGTATAAGCATTTGGAATAGTGTTGTTGCCATGAATGTATTACATGTTCCTGCCTCGCCTGTAAGGAACAAGTGCACATGAGTGTGCATGTTTACAGATTTTTTAATTGCAATGTTCTTTAGAATTGCTTGTTGTTCTCGATTCAACAATTGCCTGACTCTGTAGTATTTGTTATGTTCAATAAAGAAAGGATGTTTTGTGACTTGGAAGCCAAGATTGATACGTTTTTTAATGTTGGCTGCTCGAGGACGAGGAAAATTTGCTTGCAAGTCATAGGACTCACAGAGAATTCTAGTTGTTTTATGGTTTGTCAATGTCTCATCAATATTGTCAGGGTTTTCTAGTTCATGAACTGCACTTTCTAAATCACCCCATGTTGGATTAACATTGTATATAAATCTAGATTCATTGGTTTGTACTGTAGTCTCACAAGCAATATACACAACTTCCCATGTAGGGAAGTTATATTTTAATGTGTTTTCATTTTGATCAAATGGAACGTACAACAATAGTTTTTCTCTACAATAGTTTTCATAGTCAATATGTTTGTTGTATTTGACAAAGTGTATTACAGAGGGTTTTTTTCTTTTTGATATGGGTGCACCATTTTTTTTGTAATGCGAACTCTACTAAGCAGATATGCTTAATAGGAGGGACGCTAGAGGTAATAATCAATAATAGAACGACATAGCACGTCCTCTAAATTATCAGCCTCTTTTTCTAGCAAAGACGGTGGTTTAAGCACAAATGTGTGTTTCTCAAGTGGAAATGTGTTTATGAAGACACATTTCCTTGAACTACAGTTGAGGGGCAAGGAAAGTGCAATGTGGACTGCTTGTTGAGCAAACATTTGTTGAAGATTAAGTAATGTGTTTCCAAGTGTATGTATCATTTGCATAACATCAATATGACTTCTTTCATGTTCTTTACGTATTCTTCTGAATGCATTTGTCATAGATTTGTCAACCTTTATCATGTACGAGGTACAATATGATGTCATAGCATATGCATTGGGCACATAGTGTGCATCTGTATTTTCATTCCACATAACTGGCATGTCCTTGGAGAGACTGTTGTTCCAAATATGGAAAAGTTTTTGTTTAAGGAAAACTGTTGGTTGTTTAAGTCTAGATTGTATGGCTTAGATGTACTCATCTTCTGTTAGATTTAGCTTTGCCAAGAAGTCTTCGAAGCTCATTAAGTCATCAAAGTCTCGTTGTTCTAGAAATGCGAACAAAGATCTATATTTCTCAATGAGAACATTGTCCTCTAAACTAATTGGCTCTATGATTCTTGTTGTTCTCATTGGTGGCACATGGAAGTTGTATCTGCATTGTGATTTTTTTTGTTTTTTACAACTTCTTGTATGATAATGTTTATGAACTTTGACAAGTTCTGGATCCAAATGATCTGTGTTTCATGTTATGTATTTGTCCACAAACTGCTCAATTTGTGAGTTGTTGTCCTTTCCATAGACTAGTGCACCCTCTATCCACAATAGTGCGTGGTCATGCTCACTCCCTCTATTCTGGAATTCAGTCACAAAATAGTAGTCTTATATTTTTTCGAAAAAAATTTCATCATGACATGCCAATTGCCTCAAAGCATTTATTCTATGCCTATAGTAGCAAGTACATGTCACTAGGTATTTTCTTATGAGGTAGTCAATGTCATCATTTTCCAATGTATCAGTTTGTTTTTTCCTTTTCCTGTTCCTATACAATGCAGACACCGTAGCCACCAACAAATCCCAGCGATGCTCTGCACTTGTAAATGTGATGGAAAATGTTGGCAGTCCCAATTGTTGGATCATTGCAAAAATAGTTTTCTTGTTTTGTTGCAAATAATCAGGAGAGATGCGAATGTTTTTGAAATCTATGTATCCAATATCATATTTTAGGATTTTTTCTAGGTTTGCTTTGTACTTGACATATTTGGCCAATAAATTTCTTCCTTGTAGCTATCCTTTTCTTAGTCGCACCCACATGCAAGAGAGCACTTGTTCAATTGTTATGCACATTGTTTTGAAAAACAATTTTGTTATGTGATAGGAGAAGTCACTGCTTGAATGTAGCAATTCCCATCAAACTATTTTTTGGTAGCTGGATCGTTCCGTGATGTCATTGGGAAGTGGATCTCCAAAGAAAAGTGTTGGGAAGTTCATTTCCTCAACAAATTTGTCCTTGAATATTCCAAGTGGATGTTGCCCTTCAACAGGTGCAATTTCAACAATCTTGTCTTGCAAGTCACGAATGCGCTGTGAGTCAGTGAATCCATGTATCAATGTTTCAATAGGTCTTTCATTCTCCGATTCATCGCTTGTATAAAATTCATTAGCAGTTTCGAAAGTCTGTGCATAGCTGTCATCTCCTTCTTCAAGAACACTGTTCTAGTTACCATTTATACAGATGTTTTGTGCTTTGTACGTGGCCCTGAAATATAATTCTTTTAATGCTTTCATGACAACATGCACACACACTTTACCTGTATGGTATGCATTCTTGCATTGCAAATGTCTTTTGGGAGCTACAACAATTGTCATTGTATCGCTAAGGAATTGTGGCAAGGCTTTTTGTACAACATCTAGTTGGACACACACATTAATAATTGATCCTGTTAAGCCCATTTGGGGTCGTTTATAGCCCCAGGGTCTGATTTCTACAAATGAAATTCGCAACGACACACGTCTCTCTTCAAGTTCTGTAAGTGTACTTACATCTAGTAGTGGTGTATTACATCTTATTTGGTTAGGCATTGCAAAGTGTGGCAATTTTCCATTTTCAAGTGATCGTTTGCATGGAAGACAAATATTGCCATTGGAAAATGTTTTATCATTTAGTGTCAAGCCGAGGTATTCTGTTTGCAAGTCAGGGGTGAAAGACTTAGCGTTTTTTGAAAGATTCAATTGATCGCAAACCGCACATGCAATGGAAGGAGCGTCTTTAATTTTTTTCATATAGATTTGTTTTGCATCTCTCTTCCCTAGACAAGCACGCGTAGTAAGTGTTTGCTAGTTTTCATTGTTAGCAGTACATGGTGTTGGCTCTAGGGCACCATATGTGATTTTTTACTCTCGGTTAGTACCATGACCATTGTGGGATATGTGGCTGCACCTATTTCTCTCACGCATCTATTTTTTCAACATGTGGTAGGTTAACTTATGGTTGCCATTGGGAACTAGTTTCACTTGTTGACAAGCCATGTTGTAGGTAGAATCGACATTTGTTATGAGCATTGCATCCTCACAATCTGAATGATGCAAACGATGATTTTCTTTGTCATTGGACATGTGATGTTTGTGTTCAACAGAGAGTGCGAAAATGCGATTGTGTTGTGCATGAAATATATTTTTTAGGGTTCAATCTTGGATACATTTTGCTACTGTTATAGACTCTTATTTGATAATAGAATCACAGTCTTCTTTTGTCTTCAATATCAGAATTGCTCATGCATCTTATCTTTCTGTAATNGCATGTTAAGTGACATAATTGATATAGATGACTTTGTTTCTATGGATTGGTAATCATACTGTAGATGCCATTTTGCGTTAGTCCTAAGGCGTTGCATCTCAATATCAACTTTATGTTTGAATTTGAAGTTATATTTTGTTAGAGCGCTTAGTAAATACAAGGAGTCTATACTTCTGACACGGGACAATGCTATGTATACAAGTCCATGTATTCAAATTCCAGCAGGGTCAAATGCAACACTATCAAGTGTTAGCCCTTGCGATCTATGGAATGTACGTGCACATGCAAGTTTAATTGGAAACTGTCTTTGAATCTTCAGTCGACCTGTCTTTGCCGATGTTGATATTGGTTTTGATATTCGTAAGATAGGTTTCCAATCACACGCGATGTTTGAATTATATAGACAAGCCAACTTGTTTGCTTGTCGGTGGCCAATATGCGACTCATGGAACTTAATCCAGAGGACATCAAATTTTTATGTTTTGGTATAAGCTTTGAGTATTCCATCTACACCATTTACCAAGCCATCCTATGAATCATAGTTGCAGGCATATATTTCAACTAGCATGTCTAATTTCAGAACAAGTTGGAAAGGAAAAGTGGTTGTATGTTCATGATGTGGTACATTGCCATGGTTGTCTTCTTCGAGGTCAATTGAATTGATGATGATATTATCGCCAGGAATGGAAGATAACATGTTCCTATTATGCATTGCAACATCCCTATTCATGTAGAACATGTAAGGGAAGGTTGGGTATGTTGGTGCAGGTCGCATGCACCTTGAATTGATATATGTTAAGTCATCATATATTTGGTTGTTTGTACACATTCTATTCAGATTTGCAATAAATGTTTCATCTGTATGCCCCATTGTAGTATGCAATTCAAAGAATTTTATATTGTCTTTTCAGAATTCATGCGTCGTTGTTTTCATATTGACCGTAGGTTGTTCAAATATCAAAGAATCTTGGATGGGTCATGCCTGGTAAAGATCCCCACAGAATATCATGTCAATGTTTCCAAAGTATTTGGTGTGCACATGTTTTATGTTTCTCAGTCGGTTGTCAATGGAATACAAGAAGCGAGTTCCAATCAAAGATGCCTCATCTATGAAGACAAGTTGTAGTTCGTCATAAAGCTTAGACAAGGTATCTAACATTTCCTTGCTGAGTGGAAGAAACTGTGACTTGTTAAAAGGCATAAAAAATGCAGAGTGCATTGTTGTTCCACCTGCATTATATGCAACTTTTCCTGTGTATGCAATTATTATCCCCTTTGGTTTCATAGGGTTAGATGAATTGTTTGAATCATATATTCGTATAAGCATTTGGAATAGTGTTGTTGCCATGAATGTATTACATGTTCCTGCCTCGCCTGTAAGGAACAAGTGCACATGAGTGTGCATGTTTACAGATTTTTTAATTGCAATGTTCTTTAGAATTGCTTGTTGTTCTCGATTCAACAATTGCCTGACTCTGTAGTATTTGTTATGTTCAATAAAGAAAGGATGTTTTGTGACTTGGAAGCCAAGATTGATACGTTTTTTAATGTTGGCTGCTCGAGGACGAGGAAAATTTGCTTGCAAGTCATAGGACTCACAGAGAATTCTAGTTGTTTTATGGTTTGTCAATGTCTCATCAATATTGTCAGGGTTTTCTAGTTCATGAACTGCACTTTCTAAATCACCCCATGTTGGATTAACATTGTATATAAATCTAGATTCATTGGTTTGTACTGTAGTCTCACAAGCAATATACACAACTTCCCATGTAGGGAAGTTATATTTTAATGTGTTTTCATTTTGATCAAATGGAACGTACAACAATAGTTTTTCTCTACAATAGTTTTCATAGTCAATATGTTTGTTGTATTTGACAAAGTGTATTACAGAGGGTTTTTTTCTTTTTGATATGGGTGCACCATTTTTTTTGTAATGCGAACTCTACTAAGCAGATATGCTTAATAGGAGGGACGCTAGAGGTAATAATCAATAATAGAACGACATAGCACGTCCTCTAAATTATCAGCCTCTTTTTCTAGCAAAGACGGTGGTTTAAGCACAAATGTGTGTTTCTCAAGTGGAAATGTGTTTATGAAGACACATTTCCTTGAACTACAGTTGAGGGGCAAGGAAAGTGCAATGTGGACTGCTTGTTGAGCAAACATTTGTTGAAGATTAAGTAATGTGTTTCCAAGTGTATGTATCATTTGCATAACATCAATATGACTTCTTTCATGTTCTTTACGTATTCTTCTGAATGCATTTGTCATAGATTTGTCAACCTTTATCATGTACGAGGTACAATATGATGTCATAGCATATGCATTGGGCACATAGTGTGCATCTGTATTTTCATTCCACATAACTGGCATGTCCTTGGAGAGACTGTTGTTCCAAATATGGAAAAGTTTTTGTTTAAGGAAAACTGTTGGTTGTTTAAGTCTAGATTGTATGGCTTAGATGTACTCATCTTCTGTTAGATTTAGCTTTGCCAAGAAGTCTTCGAAGCTCATTAAGTCATCAAAGTCTCGTTGTTCTAGAAATGCGAACAAAGATCTATATTTCTCAATGAGAACATTGTCCTCTAAACTAATTGGCTCTATGATTCTTGTTGTTCTCATTGGTGGCACATGGAAGTTGTATCTGCATTGTGATTTTTTTTGTTTTTTACAACTTCTTGTATGATAATGTTTATGAACTTTGACAAGTTCTGGATCCAAATGATCTGTGTTTCATGTTATGTATTTGTCCACAAACTGCTCAATTTGTGAGTTGTTGTCCTTTCCATAGACTAGTGCACCCTCTATCCACAATAGTGCGTGGTCATGCTCACTCCCTCTATTCTGGAATTCAGTCACAAAATAGTAGTCTTATATTTTTTCGAAAAAAATTTCATCATGACATGCCAATTGCCTCAAAGCATTTATTCTATGCCTATAGTAGCAAGTACATGTCACTAGGTATTTTCTTATGAGGTAGTCAATGTCATCATTTTCCAATGTATCAGTTTGTTTTTTCCTTTTCCTGTTCCTATACAATGCAGACACCGTAGCCACCAACAAATCCCAGCGATGCTCTGCACTTGTAAATGTGATGGAAAATGTTGGCAGTCCCAATTGTTGGATCATTGCAAAAATAGTTTTCTTGTTTTGTTGCAAATAATCAGGAGAGATGCGAATGTTTTTGAAATCTATGTATCCAATATCATATTTTAGGATTTTTTCTAGGTTTGCTTTGTACTTGACATATTTGGCCAATAAATTTCTTCCTTGTAGCTATCCTTTTCTTAGTCGCACCCACATGCAAGAGAGCACTTGTTCAATTGTTATGCACATTGTTTTGAAAAACAATTTTGTTATGTGATAGGAGAAGTCACTGCTTGAATGTAGCAATTCCCATCAAACTATTTTTTGGTAGCTGGATCGTTCCGTGATGTCATTGGGAAGTGGATCTCCAAAGAAAAGTGTTGGGAAGTTCATTTCCTCAACAAATTTGTCCTTGAATATTCCAAGTGGATGTTGCCCTTCAACAGGTGCAATTTCAACAATCTTGTCTTGCAAGTCACGAATGCGCTGTGAGTCAGTGAATCCATGTATCAATGTTTCAATAGGTCTTTCATTCTCCGATTCATCGCTTGTATAAAATTCATTAGCAGTTTCGAAAGTCTGTGCATAGCTGTCATCTCCTTCTTCAAGAACACTGTTCTAGTTACCATTTATACAGATGTTTTGTGCTTTGTACGTGGCCCTGAAATATAATTCTTTTAATGCTTTCATGACAACATGCACACACACTTTACCTGTATGGTATGCATTCTTGCATTGCAAATGTCTTTTGGGAGCTACAACAATTGTCATTGTATCGCTAAGGAATTGTGGCAAGGCTTTTTGTACAACATCTAGTTGGACACACACATTAATAATTGATCCTGTTAAGCCCATTTGGGGTCGTTTATAGCCCCAGGGTCTGATTTCTACAAATGAAATTCGCAACGACACACGTCTCTCTTCAAGTTCTGTAAGTGTACTTACATCTAGTAGTGGTGTATTACATCTTATTTGGTTAGGCATTGCAAAGTGTGGCAATTTTCCATTTTCAAGTGATCGTTTGCATGGAAGACAAATATTGCCATTGGAAAATGTTTTATCATTTAGTGTCAAGCCGAGGTATTCTGTTTGCAAGTCAGGGGTGAAAGACTTAGCGTTTTTTGAAAGATTCAATTGATCGCAAACCGCACATGCAATGGAAGGAGCGTCTTTAATTTTTTTCATATAGATTTGTTTTGCATCTCTCTTCCCTAGACAAGCACGCGTAGTAAGTGTTTGCTAGTTTTCATTGTTAGCAGTACATGGTGTTGGCTCTAGGGCACCATATGTGATTTTTTACTCTCGGTTAGTACCATGACCATTGTGGGATATGTGGCTGCACCTATTTCTCTCACGCATCTATTTTTTCAACATGTGGTAGGTTAACTTATGGTTGCCATTGGGAACTAGTTTCACTTGTTGACAAGCCATGTTGTAGGTAGAATCGACATTTGTTATGAGCATTGCATCCTCACAATCTGAATGATGCAAACGATGATTTTCTTTGTCATTGGACATGTGATGTTTGTGTTCAACAGAGAGTGCGAAAATGCGATTGTGTTGTGCATGAAATATATTTTTTAGGGTTCAATCTTGGATACATTTTGCTACTGTTATAGACTCTTATTTGATAATAGAATCACAGTCTTCTTTTGTCTTCAATATCAGAATTGCTCATGCATCTTATCTTTCTGTAAT
>JZKD02S2129738.1:14790-39396 GCA_000966675.3 Picea glauca
TTGTATCAAGTATGTAGCTACAACCCCTCAATCCTTTCTTATGCCTTTGAGGACTCTTCGATATCCAAACTGGTTTTTACAAGATGAGCTAATGTGCACCGAGTTGTGTTATTCATGCTACTCTCATTGGATTCGACCACGCGCGCGTTTGTATCCAATATGTAGCAGCAGCCCCTCAATCCTTTCTTAAGCCTTTGAGGACTCTTCGATATCCAAGCTGGTTTTTACGAGCTGAGATAATGTGCACCAGACTGTGTTATTCAAGTTGCTCTCGTTGGGTTCGACCACACGCTTAATCTCTTCTTGAAAAAGGCAGCAACAAATCTTGGCATAACAAAACTTGAACGCATGGCTGAATAAAGTGAACGCAACTATCGCCCTTGTTTGTCATAATCATTACTCCTTCGGATTGTTCAATCATAATCTAGTGAATTAAAATATGTAATCTTCAAAAGAAAAACATATGTTTTTACTAATTACGATTACACATAAAATATGTTATTATTATTCACCATTACCTACAACGAATAACATGGCAAATAAGAAAAGATGAACAAAATGTTCTAATATGTTTTAAAATATATAACATTCACTATAATTCTACTCCACGATATATATATATATATATATAGATCCAAGGGGTTGAATTAATGGTGAAATGGAGGAGTTTTCTATTATTGGATAAGGTTCAATTTTAATGAGGACATCTTCTGAAATTTAAAGTCACTAAAGTTACCTTGAGGTAGTAATCTAAAGTCACTAAGGTTACCTTGAGGTAGTCATTGAAATTTTAACCCTCGAAATTATACATAATTACTATTACGAACCTAGGCCATGGCGTCTCTGTATAATGAAGTTTTTATTCTTTTGACATTTAAATCAATGTGTTTTACAAAATTTGCATTGGCCAATTTTCGTTAAATTTAAAATTTTAATTAATCGTTCGCCTTGGTTACATATTTTCAATTTATTTCACTTCGATTAATTAATTTCATCTATGGTATCATAACTGACATTTGTGTATATCCTCGATGAATATTGATTCATGCTTCTTATATATCCTCGATGAATATTGATTCATGGTATCATAACCAAAATTTGTATATATCCGATGGGTACCACGCAGCATGATTCTTCCATAGGAAACATGAGATAAAAAAAATTCTAGATAAGAAGTGTGACATGTAATGCCAGGTGGCTACGACTTTCATCTAATGTAACAACAATGACACCTTTATCACATGCCATTACTACCCTCTGGGAACTATGTTGGAGCCATACCATACTGAAACTTGGTGCCTACCATTTACCATTCGTTCTCCAGCTGGGATTTCCAGTTGCCTCCATGACATTGATGTCAATATTTCACAATACAAATTATATTCATTTGCATCCAATACGTTTGTATTTCATTCTTGGGATGTAATTGCACATAGTCTTGTTTGATATTCATATTGACTGATTTCTTCAAGTAGTTTACTTTCCATCTTATGTTTTCACCTAATATAACTAATGGAAAAATAAAGAAAAGTAGATAAATAAATAAATACAAATTCACACTCCACCCATATCTTAATATCATATAAAAAAAAATTAATGTTTTTGGATGCATATCAAACATTGGTTAACATGGTTGGATGTTATGTAAATATTATTGTAATTTTGTTTCCTCTGTGGTTACTCTCACTAATTTTCACAAATGCGGGCTTTTTGGGATTTGGTAATATACCAGAACGACCAAAGATCATCAGTATAACATTAGAGATAATGGGACAGATCCCTGCATTAGCTTGGAGGCATAGAAGGGCAACGTGAATGCATCGTACATCTTGTTCCTCCATGCATGTTTTCCTTACAAGTTACCATGGAATCTATCATATCCAAAGGACACTCGTCCTTGTATAATCTCCATGCCTAGATTACAACAAAATCAAATGCATTGTCACTTGACAATGGACTTCTCTATTGTGTTACAACAAAACATTATTTTAAAAGAATAGATATTAGTTAAGATGAATCATTGTTAATTAAATATTATTACATGGAGATAATTTAAATACATCAAACAATAACTTGTTCTAGTTATTATAATTAATTGGCACTCATTGGCACTCATTCTTAGGGTTAGTGTTAGGGTTGGACAATTTGTGTGTTTTTGGGGTGACTACCGCACAAAGCAACAAGCCTTGTAATTTTCACCTACGACACGTTAATAATGGGATATACTGTAACATTAGCTAAAACATTGATAAATAATTATTTTATTTCATGAAATGTTTTAACTTTAATAATGATACATTTTGGGTGATGTTACTTTGGCTAATGCACTTCACTTAAAATACATACGAGGTAGGGACTAGTTGCTTTGCAGCTATTTCCCTTGTATTCAATTACTTTCATCAAACAAACCAATTGGGAGTGCCCAGTTTCCATGGAGAGTATTTATGCTTTTCAATTTTTTTAGTTTGAAACTTGGTCTGTGAATGCTAACTTGTAAATTGATTATTCCTTAGAAAATAAGGTAGGAAGTGATAATTAAAACTCTATTTGCTATATATACTAAAGTACATTATTAAAATATCTATGCATGCAATTGATGTGTCAATATGGACAAACCAATCATAGAGTTTTTTTTTATAGTTTTGAATTTTCCAATGAAAATTGGAATTTAATATTGTGCATGCTTCTTCTGGAGATTTAACTGTGTGTGAGTTTTTGAAACGTCCGACGTTTTCAGTGGACAGTCCACCCATCATCAGGGACAAAAATAACTCTAAGAATGATTGGATAGAGTACGCTGGGGTGAGGATTAAATAGGGTGGAATATAGTCGTTGGCGAGAGACATTGAGAGAAATTGAAATTAATGATTGAAAAAAGGAAATAAGAAGGGTGAGAAACCCGTTGAGGGAAAAAATAAATTAAACATGTGATATGAATGTAGAATTAAAATATATGGATTTATAGAGATGTGAGGAAGAGATTAAAAGTTTTGATTAATATAAAAAAGATGAAAACTGGTCGTTTGAAAGGAAGTAAATAATAAAAATGTGAAAGGAAAAAGGATTAAGAAGGGTGAGAAATTAGTCGCTGAGGAAAAAGTTGATTAGAAATGTAAATTATGAAGGAAATTGAAATTAGTGAAATTAAAGATGAGATTAATAGGATTAAAATTACTATAAAGGATAAGGATTTAACAAAGGAAAAGGAATTACAAGTTTTTATTATGTGAAGGGTGGAAATTAAGAGAGAGCAAAGACAAAGGTTAAAAGGGAGGAGAAAGAGTTTTAAAATAAATAAAATCTAGAAAAGTAAAGGGGGGGAAGGGTGAAGAAGAAGGGAAATTTAGAGAGATGTTAGAGGGGTGAAGATAATCCCAAGAGGTGAGAATAAGTGAGCAGAGGAAAAGGGTGCAAAGATAATGGAAGGTTGCAAGAGAGGGGGGAGAGAAAGGGAAGAGATACGAATTATCTAAGTAAGTGGTGGATAGTAGGGTTCCATGATTGGCTTAGTTTATAACCATCTTCTCGATTAAAGTTGTTGGTATGTTTTTTTTATTTCAAGAGCTTCACGAATGATCTGGGAGGAGTAATGAGGTGTTGGTGCAAGGCTTTTTTCTTGGTTAAAGCATATAATATGTTTGGTGGTGTTGGAGTGTTTTGCGATCTCTGATTTGGATACGTGGTTGTGGAGGGTGTCAAGCATGTGTTCTTTAAGACGAGTTTTGATCGAGCGACGTATTTGGCCAATGAAGGATTTTCCACAGAATTAGGGAATTTATATACTCCTTGGCTTGACGTAGGGTCGGATTTATCCTTGGCAGTCCTACTCCAATCTTACCTTCGAATTCCTTCCCCTCGAGTAACTCCATGAAGGTCTCATCACATGTCGCTTTACCTAACCCTAATTCCTCTCTTAATCACCCTAACACTAATCCCTCTATCCCATGGAATGGGTCACCTTTTAATTACCCTAACTCTAATAATTCCAACAATTCTATTATTTTCATCCATTCTTTTTCTAATTTTTCCTTCACTAATTGCTCCTCCCCCTCAATTTCCTATCCAAAATCTGCCTCTTCATCACCTTTTAATACCAATCCCCCAACCTCAACTGTAATTAATTTGTTTTCTCTTAATCTTGACCCACCCACCATAAGTCTCCTTGAAAAAGGTTTCAATTATGCAGTTGTCCCCAATCGCTTTATAATTGAAGGCATTCTATGTTCCATCGAATCCATCACGCACCATCTTCCCACACACGATACTGAAGAGATTCGATAAGAGTATGGTAGACTTCTTCATCAAGCCAAGCTACAAGAAAGAACATCAAAACCTTTTTTAAACCCCATAAAACCCTTAAGCATCTTTTTAGAACTGCCAAGGATAAATCTGACCCTATGTCAAGCCAAGGAGTGAAAAATTGAGAATTATATCAAGAATTACGCAAGAAGAAACAACATTTCACTAGCAGAAGCACAGTCACGATTCTTATCGAAGACCCACGAAATATTTTTAGAAGCTATCTGAAATCCTTGTTTGAGTACATCAACAAATCTGGTAGTGCATAAATTGATGTCGGACGGAAAATTAACATGATAATGCAAGTTTTCATAGTTAGTCATAATGCTAGAAATTTTCTGGATTGAACTGTGTGTCTGGTTTCGTAATGTTGGACATTTCGAAACTAGACACACAGTTCAATCGATAAAATTTCTAGAAAAATTAACCCTCAAGCTTACAAATGGGTCGAACGAATCTGCACAAGTGGTTCGAAAGAATTACCAAAGATTACATAACAGAACAAGCTATTGAGGATCGAACATCACTCGATACAATAAAAGACAAATTCTACACGGAGTTACATGGCAAATTTTTGCGCACCATTCCCAAACTGCTTCATAATTTTTTGCTCAACAAAGGCATAGGAAACATTGTTGAATTCTGACCTCGACTTGGTACACCACCACAAAATAGTCACTGGGAAGAGAGAGACGAAAAGTAGGTCGAATTCTTAGAAGCAAGGTGCAAAGATACAAAACAAGCGTGGGACTACTTCTCGAGCAAATAAACATGGCCATCTTCATCGACTCTGAGTAAGTCAGGGTGGCGTTCAGGGGTGAGTTGATCCGTGAGATGCCATAAGAAAATAGCATACCAGTGTTCATTCAACTGAAGCATAAATGTCTTCGAGAGGAAAGCAAATTTACAAATAAATTTTAGACATCCAAAAATTGGAGCGCGACAAGAGACAAAAGAAAAGAGAGGAGATTCACAACCTGTGGAACAACCAAAAGTCGAATAGAAAAATGGTCGAAGAATATTAGCCTAATAGAGTGCGTGAGCAGTCTAAGTCTGAATAAAATCGATCAGAGATGGCTATAACAACAGCCGTGGCGATCCTCGATAGAAGTAATGAAGAAAAGTTGATAGAGGCTAGCATGGGCGCCCATCAACTGAAAAACCAAGCTGAAATCATAGATTACAAAGAGTGAGGACCTACGATATGCACTCCTCATGTTCAAGAAACCAACCCTCGAATTAGAGAATTCCTTCAAAAGACTTCAGATCGACAAAAAATCTCCAAGATTATGGTATGGAACCAGCGAGCATGGACATTTAGGCGACACACTCATTGTTGAGCCAGAAAGGAATGAAGTCGATAAAATTTTCACTCACATCAAGGATCTCACGGACCTGCCCCCCCTGCCAAATCTCATATCAAGAGAACAAAATAATTTAGTAGAGTATAGTTGTGAACCGACACATTTGTTAGAACAACGTATCGTCGAATATAAAGGCCAAAGTTGTCAGACTGAAGAAGTAACTTGTAGAGAAAGCAAGAAGCAATTACTCCTCGAATACCACCTAACAACAGATTGACCGAAAGACAAGGCAACACATCAATCTCCAACTGAAACTTCGAAATCTCAGTCAAAACCTGTAGTGATTCAAACATCACAAAAGCTATTTTTCCCAAAAAGAAAATAACAATGGGACTCAACCACATTCCCATCTATGAGGGAGATGAGGACCCAAGAAGACATTGGTTTGTATGCAAGAAATTATGGGATGCAATAGACATCATAGATGAAGATAAGAAAATGACACAATTTGGTGTTGCTCTTCAACATTGTGCTCTAACATGGTTAATGAATTTCACAGAAAGTCAGAACTGGTCAAAATCATAAATAAAGAGGATTTTTTTTATCATTTTTTAAGGTCCAATATGCTACACACTTGGCCGCACAAAAACTGAAAGAAATAAAGCAACGACTAGGCGAGTCGGTCTGCGAATACGACAAAAGATTCAAAGATCTACTTAGCCAAATCCCATCGACAATCGATCAAAGGCTACTAGTACAATGGTACATAGCCGAATTACTACAATGAATCATAACTCCATTACGAATCTAGGAGATAACCTCATGTGAAGACACATTACAGAAAGCACAACGTGTTGAGTCGGACGATGACATCCCATAGACTTCCTTGTCAACGGAAAGGCTAGAAGAAAAAATAGAACATCTCCAACATACCATTAAAAATATAACCTTAATAAGAAGCGAGGTGTGGTGTACCACATGCTGTGAAGATGGTCACACCAAAGATACTTGCAGCCTCAACGATCAAGTCCCAGGAGCAGCGGATGCATGACGAGTACAAGCAAAACATATTGTAACATATGTGAAACCTTGACCGACCATACAATACAAGATCGTCTACACAACTTGAAAAATACCAAGTGGTGCCATATTTGTGAAATGCACAGCCATAGAACATCTGAGTGCTGACTAAATGCACGAAATAGAACAAGTGTGCACATAGTCTATCATACATAAGCAACTGATTAGAATCACAACTACGAGAGAAGAATTGATTACTATGGTCAAGGTTGAGGTTGAGGTCGAGGCGACTACGATTGAGTTGGGTTCCAAGGTTGCAGTCGAGGTCAAGGTTGACCTTACTGTTATAATTGTTGGAAAGACGACCACATTAGCCCCGATTTCCCAATAAAAGATCGGATCAACTTGAAATTTTGTAACATTTGTGGCGTCGATGATCATTCATTGGAATATTGTCCAATAATACTTGATAAGATCATGACCAAAAAGAACGTAAACGTACTACACGTAGTCTCGAAAGAAGAAGTGTTAAATTCAAATAAATTACATGTCATTACTAGATTAGGCGCAGGACAGGATAATATCGCCTTACATGATCGATAGCTAGGAAAGTCTAGTCAGTTTCCAAATCTAGACAAATAAGAACAAATTATGAGGGAAGCACTTAAATTCTTAAAAAATTCTAATCAAGACCAACCAAACAGAGGAAGACAAAACAAAGACATTGTACAAGAATTATTAGAACTCTAAAAATAAAAGCATTCAATCGGTAAATTGTTGGATCTACTTAATATACTAAGAGAGTATAAAGAAGGACAAAGACCATCTAAGGATGTCTGACAACTTTCCTACAAGAATAAATATTGTGACCTATAGGTCAACTTGGAAATTCATGGGGTATTGATTAATCAGGTAGTCGTCGACTTTGGATCATAAGTAAATATCCTACCTCGAGATACGTGGGTACGGATGGGTCGGCCCTCATTAGCACCAACAGTGAATTACCTAAAGCTGGCAGATCAAAGATTAATAGAGACTTCGAAGTAATTGACTTAGTTGAGGGAATGCCAACATATGCAACACTTGTTGGTCGACCATGGGGATGACAAATGAAAGCAAATATCTTTCTCAAAAAGGACAGAATCAAGTTAAAAGGGAATGGAAGAAAATTAATAATTCCTATGGACCCTAATGAAGGGAAACCTTGGAGTGACTCATTGGACGAAGATCATGAAGCATGATGTCTGTACCAAATAGTCAATGAACAAAGAGATTATGTTGAACCAAACGTGCAAGGATAAATCTTAGTAGAATCTCCCCTATCGGTCGGACACAATTCTGACTCAACACTATACAACTGGCAGATTGAAAATTATGAAGCACACTCAAAAGATTGTTGGACCATTGAATCCATCCCAATTAAACGTTCCAGAACATGCTATTTAATTCAAACAGTACCTATAGTGTATGAAAAGAGACTTCGACAAACTCCTACACTTATTCTGACCGACAACGTGATGAAAAAGTTGTTACGCTACAATGAATGAAATGCTTCATCGCCGCATGTTGAGGAAGTTTCTAAATCTGTCGGAGAACAAGGCAAAACCCAAAGCCTTGTGGAAACCTTCATAGGCCAAGCCGCAAGATGGTGGGAAACATATTCCCCAAGACTATAAACATGGACAATTGTATCAACTTACTTTGTATAACGCTTTGGAGAAAAGAAACTATCTAAAGCAACCGACATCCCTATCTTCAAGGTTGCGTACGACCCAGTCGAACATATCCATCGTTGTGATAATGAATGGTGCAAAATAGGATATAGAGATGATAGGGTATGGCCACACATGTTTCCAAACACACTAGATGAAACACCAAATAAATGGTACAAAATCGAAGAAGCATGTGGCCATACATTCAATTGGTTTGACATAAAGGAATTTTTTATCAAAGACTTCAAATTTATTTCGGAGGAGGAACATCTAAGAGAAACAACACAACAAATTAAAAGCTTCCTAGAAAAACAGACACCACCTATACAAAAAGAAAAAGGGAATATGACGGTCGACGTAGGATCATCATCGACTTTCCACCTTGTTTCAACAAAGAATAATGAAAATACAACAACATAAAGAATCGATATGGAAAATACAACCTGTCCTGGCTAGAGTTTTTGATGGAAAAACGACCACCCAATGATGCAAAACTATGTAAAACCAGTATTAAAAATATCCGAGGAAGAAAATGAGGAAATTGAAAATCCAGGCTTCCTGGAAAGCTTCACCAAAATCGAAGAAGGGGATCGACATCTTGAAGAAGCTAAACCACCAGAGTGGATGGATGTTGAATTAAAGGCAAAAGAATTCAATATATCAAATGATGATCGACCAAAAATGGCACGAGTAGGCGACTATTGAACGGAGAAGGAGACAACCGACATAGTCGACTTACTCAAAGAATAACAAGATGTATTTGCAGGAGACTATAAAGACCTAAAAGGACTTGTAGAAGAAATGGGAGAAATGAAAATTGAACTCATTCCTAGAGCAAAGTCGATCAAAAAGCGATCTTACAAATTAGCTCACAAATACAAGCCCATCGTCCAGAAGGAAATCAAGGGAATGTGATCAACAAGCATCATATACCCAATCGACAAAGCAGAATGGGCAAGTCCTATGGTGGTTCAATCGAAGAAGCACGACCCTAAAAAGTTAAGAATTTGTGTTGACTTCAGAGGTCTCAACAAATAAACTTTCATGAATCCGTTCCCCACTCCATTCGCCGATGAAATAATTAATGAAGTTGCAGGTCATGAATGATACTCATTCACAGACGGATTTTGGAATACAATCAAGTGCCTATAGCTAAAGAAGATCAATCGAAGATGACATTTGTCTCTGAATTTGGCTCCTTCGCCTATTAGGTAATGCCATTTGGGCTAAAGAATTCGCCAACATTATTTTCAAGAATAGTATTAAAATCATTTCAAGAATACATCTACAAGACAATGGATGTCTACTTCGACGATTGGACTATATACAACCTATTCAAAAGCCATATACAATGGCTCAGATTAATGCTGGAGCATTGCAAACAAATTCAATTGTCTCTCAATATTAAGAAGTGCATATTTTCCACACCAATTGGCATTCTCTTAGGCCACATGGTATGTAAGGATGGTGTAAAAGTCGACATGGAAAAAATAAAATCATGCTCGACTTGAACCCGCTTGTAAATCAAAAACATATTAAAATCTTCCTCAGACATACTGGGTATTACTGAATTTTTTTATGCCACCATTCATATATCAATTTCCCAATGGATGAGCTGCTTCATAAAGAAATTGAGTTTAGATGGAGTCAAGACTGCAGTGATTCATTCAAAATTTTAAAGATGAAACTAGTCGAAGCTCCCATACTAAAATTCCTCGACTGGTTGAGAAGGTTTCACGTCCATGTTGATGCTTCAAATGTCATTGTAAATTCGGTTCTAGCGCAACCATACGATGACACAATTGACCACCTGAACATGTATGCCAGTCAGAAGTTGAATAAAGCATAAAGTAATTACTCGACCACAGAAAGGGAAGCCTTGTCGATGGTATTCGCTTTGTAGAAATTATGACATTACTTACTAGCGAACCCATTCATATTCTTTACAAATCATCGGGCATTAAAATATTTAGTCAATAAACCTGTTCGTCAAGGAAAAATATATCGTTGGTTATTACTATTCCAATAATTTGAGTTCAATATAATTGTCCGACCCGAGAAAAAGAATGTTAGGCCTGACCATTTGTCCCAACTCGAGATAGGGGAAGACCCGACTGGTATAGAGGATGACCTTCCAAATGCACATCTATTCTGGTCGAAGCAACACCAAAAGAATTGGAAGAAATAACAAATTTCTTGGAGGAGGGGAAGGCTCCTGATGATCTCTCAACAAATAAAAAGAATGTGCTAGCTCTAAAAGCAACACCATTCACAATCATAAATGAATATCTATACAAAATGGGACCTGATGATGTCTTAAATAGATGTGCTCTAGAACATGAAAGAGAAGACGTTGTCAACGAGGCATCTGCAGGACCAACTGGGGGCTACTTTCAGGCCAACACGACATCACGAAAGATACTTCAGGTGGGTCTGTGGTGGCCGACTCTACATAAAGATTGTCGGGAATAGGTCAAGAAATGTGATAACTGTCAAAGAATGGGTCACCCTCTATGGAAGAATGAAATTCCATTACATTTGGTCAACCCTAATTGACCATTTGCGATCCGGGCCATCGACTTTGTCGGTCCATTTCCTAAAAGAGCAAGAAGAACAGGCACAAAATATATTATCACTGAAGTCAAATATGTGACTAAGTGGGCGGAAGCAGAGCCAACTGAAAAATGCACTAAAGAGGTCGCAACGAAATATATTTATGAGAACATAATTACAAGATTTGGATGTTGACTAACTCTAATCAATGACCAAGGGACACATTTTGTAAATGAGATGATCCAAGTCCTGCTAAAGAAATTTATTATTGATCGCAGAAGAAGAACAACATATTATCCCCAAGAAAATGGTGCCATTGAAGCATTTAATAAGACACTACATAAAGGACTCACTAAAATCTGCGGCATCGATAAGAACAACTGGGACGACAAAATTCCTACAATCTTATGGGCATACATATTTGCTTATAAACGATTGACTGAACAAACTCCCTTTAAACTTGTCTATGGACAAGAAGCTGTGATACCACTTCACTTCTAGGACAACTTAGACAGAGTAGCAGTCGTTGCTAAATTCGACCAAGACATAAGCATACATGATCATCTTTACCCATTGAATAAGCTAGAAGAAGGAAGATTAATAACAATGCATCACCAAGAAGTTCAAAAACAACAACATAAAGCATGGCATGATTGTCATCTAAAAAAGAAGGACATGAAAAATGGAGACCTAGTTCTACTATATGACAGCCGAATCAAAGGAAAACCTAGGAAGATAGAGATAACATGGCTTGGTCCTTATGTTATAGAAGATATTTGATCGATAGGCGTAGTTCAACTTTGAACTTTGTTTGGGCACCCCTTTAAAAAAGTAATTAATGGTGCCCATTTAAAGAAATATAATACTTAGAGATGAGGGACCCTGTTGGCAAAGTCCGTAGAAAGTAATGCCAACAGGGATCGACCAGAACTGGAAATATAACAGTTTGGTCGATGTAGATTAATGTAGACTAATAACAATATCAAGAAATAAATCCTTTTTTATTAATAAACTAAAAGTCAGTCAATCCATTGGATGTAACTTGGGTGGTTGGGAGGAATTATTGTTACCCTCCCCACCCAAATTCAATTCCTTGTGAGTGACATGTTGTGCCCTTAAATGGGTCTATAAGATGCTCTTGCTATTTATCCCCCAATATTTTGAAAATACACGGCCTCCCTATGTTCTCTTACGTATTTCGGGGGGTTTTTCCGTGGATGTAGCGAGCACCGATATACGATGCCATGAACTACATGAAAAAAAACAAACTAAAAGTCAATTATAAAGAATTCAGGTATAACATTCAGGTATAAGAAACTATTATAACAAAAACCAAGTATTAAAGAAGTTCCAAAGCTTGGAAAAAAGAAGAAGTAAAGGAAAAGTAGAATGGAGAGAGAGAAAAGTCCCCAGATAAACCACAAAGAAATTGGATGAAGATGAGATTGACACACGACTCCATCTCCAAACTTACAACAAATCCTCATCAAGCGATAATCGATCGATCGAGGCGGATCCAGATTAAGCGAGCAAGGTTCAAGCAAGCGAAGCCATTATAGAGGGGACTACAATAAAACAAATGAACGAAGTAATTATCAAGAACATTGACTAAGAATAACCGATAATAAGAAATACGATGATACAAAAGCAACAGTTGGTCAAACCATGTACTGATCGCGGATCAATAGAGGAGATTTAATCGATCAGGCAAGAGAAAAAATCGATCACGAAAATTCCGACGAACTTGACAAGAAAATTAATGCTCAACATGACGACAAAGACTGTTGCACAACCACTAATATAACTTCGGGACAACTCCACACATACGACAATCAATTGGAAACTGACACTTTTAACACCCGATGAACCTCATACGAGTGCCAGTTCAACATTAACATAGACGTCTTCTCACACGAGTCCGCCAACCCATCAACAATCATGGTTAAGGCACATACACCCACATATCAATAGGTTAGGACAAACACTATCTCTCATCAAGGCCATAAAGATTTTGTCAGTATACAACAATGCAGTGGGGATCATACCAACAATAGTCACCTTAGTAGCAAAGGACAACAACCATCACTAATCCCGTAGTTCTATGTTATTGAATATTAAGTCGCGTGCGAGGCGTCCAACTACCCTATCAGTTGCCTTCAAGATCATGAAACAAGACTCTATATATCATAGCTAGAGGAAAGCGGAAAAAACCATTCTCCACATATTTAAGTTTCTAAACATCGACCATGGGGCCGATGAGCATAGCAGATGATGACCTGCCTGAACCAGATCCTCAGACTGCAAAAGTTGTTCAACCATCGTGGTTACAAATGTCATAAGAAGAGATTCACAATCACGTCAAGGAAGGAGTGTCCCTCTGCAGTTTCATCCACTTAATTCTTAGGATAGGGGGAGCACTCGAGAGTCATCTCTAAGATTGAAAGTCATAGTCCGGTTCAGGTTACTTGGACAATGCGCGAAAAGAAAATGTCAAAAGATCGTTTCAAGTAACATATTTATGCGGGAAGAAAAGCAGACCGTGGACTCAAAATCAAGGATGGTGTCAAATTCAGGCATTCAAGGAAGTGAAAATAGACACTAAAGGACGGTCAGATAAAGCATATAAATTCTTCAAGCACCAGAAAAGTTTGGCTATAATTCCTATTCTTTCTCTCTTTCTATCATTACTATTTGTAAACAGTCAATGTAAAAAAAAGTTCTGTTTTACTCCCCTTTTGCTCGGGACGAGCAAGGAATTGAGGTGGAGGGAGATGTTGTAGGGGCTAGTCAACTCTATCGACTAGACCCGACAATCGACTAAGAGTTAGTCCATTGAATGTCAAAGTCAAAAGTATAAGTCGATTGAGAGTTCTATTAACCGACCGACCCAGGCAATTATGTAGTTACAACTGCATGGTAACTGAATATGTAGGTATAAATAGACAAGTATGTATCAAAGAAGATGGTATCCATTGTGTTGTATCGACTTATCTATCTAATAAAAGGTTGTTCTTTGGGCTTTCACTACTTTGTGTATGTCTTTCTCTATATGTATGTATATGTGAATCTATGCTTGCTTATGTATTGAACTACTGGTAACACTCCCCTACTTTTTCCTAGATTACAACAATTAGCATCTATTTCAATTTTCATTTAAACTAGAATCATAGTGTCAAGAAGAGAATCATTTGCAGTTGGAAAACTTACCACGATCTTGAAAACAAATACAAAAATTCTGAGCTTTGGGAGTGGAATAAAAAAAAAATATTTTGAACACTTTAGCTAGCCCAATTATTCTATATGGCTGTGAAATTTTAGTGTTTAGCATCTCTTGTGGGAGTTAGAAATAATTGATCAATTCCAAAAACATTTTATAACTTGAAATTTTGAGATCAAATGCAAGGCTCCTTACTCCATTCTTTTGATCCAAGCGGGATGTATTTTTGTGGAGTCTAAAACCATGATTATATATTTAGAATATGAACATAAATTGCTTTTGTTGAGCAAAACCATGATTAGTTATTTATAATGTAAACATAAATTGTTTTTTTTTAGCAAAACCATGATTAGTTATTTATAATGTAAACATAAATTGTTTTTTTTTGAGCAAATACAAGCTACCTGTTATTACTTCTATGATCAGTGATCACCATAGACTTAAAAGAGGTTGGGCTAAAGATTTTGAAGCTTGGTTTAATTATTGGAACATAAAAAATATAATCAAATTACTAATATTGATAATATCAAATCCTTTCATTTGTGTTAAGTTTAAAAATAAGATTTGGAATTATAATGAAATCACTAATAAGATGAAGTTGAAATACTCCAAAGATTTTAGCAATCTTAATTTGGTTGACCAAAACTATTTTTCCAACATTATGAGCTTAAGAAACAAAATGAATATTGTTAAGATCATGGCCAATGCTCATGACCTCAATAATAAAATTGGTCTTGCACTAACCCAAAAATACCTTGGGATGATTGCATTTGTAAAATTTGTGATACAAAGAAGGACGAGGATAAACACCACTTACTTTTAAGATGCCCTACCCTTAACAATTGTACCAAGAGATGCAAACTATAGTCCAAATGGAGAATCTTGTCTTAATGTACATAAAAAAGAAATTGAATTCAACCGAAATAAAATTTGTGGTAACCTTATTTCCTTTGTAATAATAAAAGAACTAGAATTTCCATCTTAAGATAAAAATCAATAAAGAGATGAGAAGAATCACAATTTTTGATGTGACATTCCCAATATTTTGCAAATTTGTATTTAATTTGGAATGATTCTTTAGGTTGTGAAACATTTGGAATGACACTTGGAGAATTGTGATTCTTCTTGGAGCTATGTTAGTTTCACCTTTAGGTCAGACAACATTAGTATAAGACATAATTTACCTAGTTTTATAACTTAATTTCTTTTATGACCACCTCTTAATTTACAAAAATCATAATAATTTTGGTACTTTCATTTCTATTATGTTTGATTATAAAAATAATATTAAGAAGAATATCTAGTCTCATTCCTTTTTTTTGGTGAAATAGACCGTGTTGGTCTTGAGAAAGTAATCATTATAAACATAGTTACCAAGTTCAAATTCAAATTCCATACGATACAAACGAACTTTCATGGAAATTTTTTGAATTTGAAAAAAATCCACCTTTGTAATTCATCAAAATTTGTATTTCCCTTTGTTCTTCTATTGTATTTGTATTTTCCGGGTTCATGTTTTAGATATACGTCTAATTTTATATCAATTGGTGTCAAAGCGGGCCTTCTCACACTGCTTGTTTATCGAGGTTTGTCCTCAACCCAATAATTTTTACAACAAATTTTTCGAATTTTACCAATTAAACAAATTGGCAAGCCATTACAATAATATACTTGTCTAGAGCTCAACATGAATCTAACATGAATAGGAAGGATAACAATCATTCCTCCTAACCACTCAAATTGAACCCAACTAAAACTCTTATAAAAAACTTTACCTAAACTTTTATACTAAGATAACTTCAATACACCATTAAAAAAACTCAAGAAATATCATCATCACACTTTCATAAAATATTATTATTTAATAAAATAAAATAGAATAAAAACAATATTTTAAAACGGCCATTGCTATATATTTTAAGCCAGAGTACAATTACCATACATTTGCAAGTGTTCCAACTTCAATTAATCCCGAAAAGTACAGATTTTATCATCGTATTGCATACCTGTGGGTGGTTTTGGTCATGGCCATGGCAAGCCCAATGGGCGGCGCGGCAAACCCCATCAGTACCACTGCAGTTGCACAATCTACATCGTTGGAGCGCCTCTATGACGTCGAGAAGGTATCCACTCCCACAAACTTCACTTAAAACTAACCAGCCGGCCTTAAAATTTGGATGACATAAAGATGACTATGGGTGTCTTTCTTTCTTGTTTGTTTGCAGAGGATAGTCCATGCTTTGAAGCTGGCTGGAAGTGTAATGGAGGAATTGGGAAATGCAGCAGGTCCTCGGATGGATGCCGTCAATACTCAATGCCGTGAATTCATGCAGTCTATCAAGGTATCCTTCTCAGTCTCTCTCGGTTTGTCTTTTTTAAATAATTTTTATATTATCAGAGCCCGAGATGGGTAGAATAATTGATACAAATATACATATTTTTATTCATGTATTCAGCCTAACTTGGGCTCTGATTATATATGTATTCTGCCCATTTCTCTCTATATATTTTGGCAGAAGGCATTACCTCTAGAAACGAACCACGGATCACAGCACTTCCATTCGGCCAAGTTGCTGTGAGGGGGTGTGTTCTGTTAAATTTATTCACGATTTGTACCTGACTGCTTCTTTGTGTCTCGGGGGAAAGTGAACCTTCACGCCATGGAAGATTCTTTTTATACTTTTGAGTTCAAAATTGCCCTAACACTGCTTACAAATTTCTCCTAACATCTGAATTTCTCAGAGAAGTTTGACATTTCGGCTCTTGTCCAACTACCATTATAAACACTTGAACAAACAAAATGTCCAAAGTTGGGATACCCATATGTAAACTTCGATACATAAGGTTGAACTGAACACCCGTTCAGAAGAGACGATGGTATACAAAAACACTTAGACAACTGGGCCAAGTTATGCATCTGCTCTTCTTCTATGTAGACCGGCTTGTAGTCTATCTCGTCCAGGGGTATTTCCCGTTTACCCTCTAGATTGTTGGCCACCTTCTCGATCAGGTCTGGTTTCTTGGATGCCGTCCCGGCAGTCTGCTACAGCTAAGTCAAGAGCTTTCAGCTTGATTCCCATCACGTCCATCTCTTTTTCCTCTGGGCAGACGCCCCGGCGTGCAGGAGATTAATGAATCTGTTGCTCCGTAGCAGTGGCCACTGCATATATGTTGGGACAGGGGCAAGAATGCTTGGGGTCATGGACTTGAGCCCCCTCCTGTTCCATAACTGCCCTTCTGATATGTTTATAGGGCCACTGCTCCTGCCTGCTGATCCCGCTTCACTCCCCTGTGAATCCTTGCTTCTTTAACTCTCCGAGAGTTCGGGTAGATGAGTTACCTCTCCTGCTTGTTCTTTCTTCTTTCACCAGCACACTTGACGGAATATTATCCCCATGCATCTTCCCCGAATCAAACGGCAATCACTCCAGAACAGAAACAACTTGTTCCTGAATCCTAACTACCTCCGCTTCTATGTCTAATGTGAACTCTCTTGAACCCTGCTTGATGAGGCCATGAATTTTTAACTTGTGATGAAAGGAACCCTCCATCTCTACTACTTGCTTCAACCCCAATTTTCTATGCTGAAGGCATGAATTTTTAACTTCCGATGAAATGAACCCTTCATCTCTACAAGGACCACGGCATGGGAGGACAATAAATTTGTCATCCTGTGAATCTCTCACCACCTTTTGGACAAGCAAATCCAATTCTCAACCTGCAATGAATTAAGACGATGCAGCTTGATAATTAAAATTCTAATAACCTCCCGCCTTTCAGGAAAGTCGTCAGTGATTTGATGGTTGACCCTTAATAACCAAATATTAAGGATAAAATAAAAGCCATGGAACTGCTCCTGCCTGATGATCATTGCTAATTAAATAAGGATTTAAGCCTAGGTTTTTAGTGCCCTTCATCCTTTATACTTGAGGGTAATCTATTAATTTGGAAGAAGAATCCTTACGCAATTGCTAGGTTGACAACAAAATCTGCTTCTTTGTTTGCCTCTCTTTTAATATGCTCGAACCAAATCCCCTTGAAATCTTTGATTGCCTTCTTAATCCCTTCCAAAGAAACCTTCAAGATGCCTGTCAGGATTCTTGGTGGCCTCAAAACTCTTCCACGGTTGCTTGAGATAGATGTGAAAGAAGAACCAGAGACACTCCCACATCCAAGGTTGAGAAATTCTTGGTAGTATTAAAGAAGCTAGTTATACATCTTTTGGATGGATATACTGTGGTGATGCTGATGCTGAGTGCGTCTGACCCTCATCTGAGCTCCACAATGGTCTGTAAAAATGTTGTGAGATTCAGACACGGCAAAAACTTGGCCATCTTGGGACTCCGAAAAATTCGGTGGTGCCTCAAAAATTGGTTTAAGATTCTGCAAAACCTAGGAAATAAAAAATTCAAAATACAGGAAATTTTGTGTGGAAAAAATAATAATGACAATGTTGGGCGAGTTTTGGGCAAGTTTTGCCAAGTCTGACAACACTGGTCTGTAATATGGGTTGTAGGGAAGTTGACATAGAAGGTCAAGAGGTTCCACTCAAATGGGGAACTTATGGGGGAGGAAATATATAGAATTGGAGATTGTCTGACCTATTAGTGGTGCTTTGAAAACAATGACTGTTAGAATGAAAATTGCAGAAATATGGTTGTCTTCCCAGCTTGCTTCTTAAATTGCTGTTAAAGAGGGAACTAGAGAAACAACCTAATAAGTATCAGAAATTAAACAGAGAGAGAGAGAGAGAGAGAGAGAGAGAGAGAGAGAGAGAACTGTCAAGTTTGTATTTTCTACCCCCTCCCACCTAGGGGTAACTAGAGAAGGTCATGCCTCATGATCCACATTTGCAGACAGTGATCCCAGACATGATGATCAGCATTCTCCACAGACAGCAGCCCCTCAGATGCCTCCCCCATCATCATAGCTCAATTCATTGATCAGCATGGTTCATCTGATGATGGTGGTCCAGCACACATGAGGTACACTAGTCATTGTTTCATATAAAGTTTTACATTTAATACATTAGGCATTTAACTGAGGATCATGGGTTGAAGTCAGATAATGGATCATGATGCTTGGAAGTTATGCTCTTTGCCTTATTTCACCTTGGTGGTCATCATTTGTGTCCTAGTCCAGTGTTGTGACTCTTGGGGAACGAATTAGGAGGCCTTGATAGGGGTAACGTACCGTTCCTTTTCATACTTAGCATTTTTCACCTTGATTCCTTCTTTTGTCTTACCTTCTGGAAATGGCTGTTACATGTATCCCAGAAAGGTCCGTGCCTTCATCCTCCTATGAGAAGAAGGGGCTAGAATGCTCGAGGTTGATGCAGCCGGTAAGAAAAGAATGCAAAGTGCATGCTATACATTTAAAATGCAAAAGAAAAATCGGATATAAATGATAAATCAAAAGCCAATAATAGCTTGAGCTCTACCCCCTCGCTATGAGGCGATCGGCCCAAGTCCTAATGCACTGAATGCATATCAAATCAAAAGGACTTAATGAATCCCAGTAAAAATAATAAATGCATGAATCTGAAAAGGGGACTTGCTAAGCAATAAATGAACATCAAAACACAAGAAGGGGTTTGGAATACATGTTAGATTTTGATAGCTCGGAGGTACTTCTGCATTATTGTGCCTAGGAAGAAGTCCGAGCAAATGTCTCTCTTAAGTAACTTTATAAAATGTATTTATAAAGTGAGTATATAAAGTGAAGTTGGGGCTTTTATTATTTTAGGGGAAGAAGTGACTTTATGATATTTGAGTGACTTAAGTCATCTCAATGAGGGAAAAAGTCACATCTGTCTTAGAAGATCAAGGGTCACGGAAGATGAAAGGTCACCCTAAATGAGTCATTAAAAGCAACCATTGAGGAGAGTAGGGCATACATTTCAAGGTGAGCTTGGATGAGAGCTTGAGGGAGACGAAGAGGCACACATTCCAAGAGAGAGAGAGATTGAACTGGAGAGAAAGGAGAAGTAGCAGAAGCAAGTGGGCACACCTTCCTAGGAGTAGTGAAGGCACAATTCCCAAGACAAAGGCAACATTTATTACCTGGTCTGTACAGCTGAGTAACAGGCCATACAGTACGAATTTGAGGAGGGCCGTACAACTATGTATGCACAGAAATCGAGGCTGCAGATGGCACAGATTTCTAGGTGCTGATTTTGTTGAGTTTTTGGTCCATACAGTTTGTTTTTAGAATGCTGATACTGTGCACAAATACCGAGGAGTTTGTGCTGATGTTGAAGATCGTACAGTACAGGTCGTACTTCTGAATCCTAGCACAGTTTTCGAGGTAGATTTCTGTTGCAGATTTTGTGGGTTCTTGGCATAGAAATAAATGTGTTTGTGAACACTGTTTGTAAGTTCAGAACTGTGTAATTAATGCTGTAGAAGATTGCTGTTGTAAACTCAGAATATTTCTCTGCGAAGCTTAATAAAAAAGACTCTCTTGGACTGGTTTTCCCATGTTGGGTTTTTCCAGGGGCATTTCCCAGAAATTCTAAGTGTCAAATGTGGTGATTTTGTTTGCTGTTCATTTATATTTCCGCTGCTATATTTTCAGATTGCTTAGTCTCTTGTATTTCTGCTCATAGTTATAGTAAATGCATGTGGTTCCATTGCTTTATTGGTGAATAACTATAGGAGGTTGAAATCTTGTGTTGGCTAAGTGTTTGAGATCAGTTTTCAACAATACACACATTGCTGACGAAAGGGTAACTCAAGTACCAAGCGCTCCCTCTACAAAGGCGTTCACGGAGATGAACCCACACGTGGCCTTGCATCTCAATGACACCACGACCATGAAGTAAACCCCATACCATCTCATTCACTTATACTTACACTTTGAAGGGTTTGTCTTGAGGTAGTGTGAAGTTTGAAGAAGATACCTAATGTGAATTTCTTATGTGGCTTACTTTGTATGATTCCAATGACTCTTGTATCTTGTAATGGTTGCTCTTACTTGATTCAACGAGCCTTTCTTATTGATGATGCACCCTTGGAGATTGTCTTTTTAGGGAAGTTTTGATGCTTGCACCCAGGATGTTGCACACTATATGGAAGATGTTAGGCCTTTAATGATGAGCGTTGGACTTCTTGATGACTTGGCATGCCTTGAGACATCTTCCAGCAGCTCCTGGACCTTGAATGTTGCATTGACGAGCTTGGACGTTGCAGATACAATTTGATGTGCCACTCAGAGGCCAGGAAGCCCATGCACCTAAACATTGCACCCTTTGAGGATGTTAGGGTTTGGATGGATTCCATTGCCCTTAATGATGATGATGCACCTCTTTGGAGAGGTTATGGACCCCATATCCACCATGATGTCACCTTAGGAGCTTGGGATGTTGCACACATGATGATGACGTCATGCTTGTGTGAGATGTGATTGTTGCTTGAGTCGACCTAACACATGAGTGATGAGTTTGCACTTTGATGATGATGAGGTGTGACCCTATTGATGAGGGGATGTGACCTTTCATGATGCTTTGCACCTTTTGGGGATTGATGTGACTTTTGGAGACTTTATACCCCTTGAGGAGATGACGTCACCCTCTTTTGGCATCCTACACTCACACGTGTGGCACTTTTAAAGGACGTTTTGATGTATTAGCATTTTATCTTTATATTGGAGGCAATTTTGGGGGGTCGGCTTGAGACCTATCCACCTTGTATATGTAATGTCCCTACTTTGGGACATCATCACAGTGCAGAGATTTATGATGACTAGAGTAGCCAGATGGGTGTTATAGCGAGTACAGGGGTTATTGAGAGGCATTGTGGGGTCCATCTTGCATTGCTCATCATATTCCATCATTATGAGCCATTTCGTACAGGTTGGTTTTGGTTCCGTGGCATTCCGACGATTTCCATGATTTTGACTATTTCGAGCTATAAGTTAATGGAATTCACCGAAGAGGTCATTTTGGGCACATTAATTGGAGGAACCTCTCAGTGTAATAACTCATTGGAATCGGGGAAGCAACACTACAGGTTGCGATGGTGAGAAGTGACTTTTAGTGGCCAGGGAAGCCACAAGGAGAGATAAGGAGCTTTTCAGAGGTAAAAAGGTTAATTAATTAATTAAAGTGATCTAATTAATTAATTAAATATTAATAAAATGAAAGACACTTTGGAGGGACAAGGTGAGCCAAAAAGTATAAAGGAAAGACAAGGGTCTCTTCTCATGGATTCATGTATGATTATCATTTGATATCTGGCTTCTAGCTAGTGAGCCCAACATTGGGGGTTTTGAGGGTTTTGTCTTAACAAACCCTAGAGGATGATTCGGTGGTGAAAGATTCCACCTAGCTTGTCCCAAGCTTGGTCTCGGAGATGCAATACTCTCCCACACCATTCTAGTCAGATCTACATCAGTGCAAGAGGGTTCTACACCAGCCACAGGCACAAGAAGAGAAGGGGGACGTCCCATCTAGGGTTTTCAGCAAGGGGGGCGCACCATTCTTGGAGAGAGATTCGTTCTAGCTGAGGAGAAGCGATTTTGGGAATTCCAGGTATTGGGTTTTTCTTGCAGGTGTCTTAGCATCATTCTTGGTGGTTTCCGGAGGCATTTCAGTGGCAGGTTTATTTGTATGGACAATGGGACGATTTCCCAAGAGGAGGGCACACCATTATTTGGAGGGTAGCTAGATCTAAGGATCCAACAGGTATTTTGATGATTTGAGCACTTGGGTATTCATTGCCGTGCCCCGATCTATCATTCTAGTGGATTGGTGGAGCTGTTGGAGGTCTCTAGGAGAGGCCGAATTATTAGGGTTTCAGTCATCCAGTGGGGTGCACCATACATTGGAGGAGTTTTAGATCCATAGGGTTTGAGAGTGGCTTTGGAGATTTGAGCACGTGGGTTGTCCTTGCAGTTGTCCGATCTATCATTTGACATATTTCTTGGGGTGATTGGACATATTTGACAGCAGGGCTGAAATATTGAGGAGCTTCAGCATTGTAGCAGGACGTGGCACCTTCCAGCTTGAGAGTTTAGCATCCTTATGGCCAGATCTACTTGTATCTAGTCTTCAGTGTATATCCAGCCTTTGGAGGCTTATTGTAGTCTTTTATTGGAGCATTTTGTAGCAGCTCTATTGTCTATCTTCTTGGTCATCTGTTGAGCATTCTAGATCGGCATCTTCATTGTAGCAGGTTCCTCTATTTCATGAATAAAAGAAGATTTGAGATGTTTTGGCTTGTCTATCATATTGCATATGGTTGAGGTATGTCCATGATTATATCTTCTTGTTTATTGCTGCAAACATTCATATAAACACATCAGTAAACCCTAAGGTTGAAATCAAGAGGCCATTCAACAAGTAAACACATCTAACAAGTAGGTCAGCCAAGTGTTTGACGAAATACCACAACCAGTAAAAGTTTTTAAAAGACACCAAAACCGTGATGATCCTGGCATAATGGCTTGGGATCATTACAATATCATGGATTACTATGTTTTTAGGGGATTTTAGAAAGATGAGGAGCTAGGCTTGTTTCATATTTGTAGAGGATGGTTTCCTCATTTGTAAATGATAACTCATCTCTTGTGGAGAATCACTTCTAAAACTTGTTTACTCTCTTATTCATCATGGAGAACTCATGCACACTTTTGGGAGAATGATCTAGTGGATGCTTTGCAAGTATTTTGTGGATGATTTTATTTCTAGGGTTTCTTTCATGCCAAACGATTTGACTAGTAAGTGTTCTTTTCAATTCTTGGATTGTTTATTGTTGATGTATTAAGTGAATGCTTTATCAAAGTGGTGATTTGCATGTTATCTTATTTCTCTTGGATAAACTTTGTCTTGATACCCGAAGGGAGATTTGTAGTGGACTGTCTTCCATGTTATTATTCATTTAAAGCTTGCTAAAGGACATAAGGGTTTTTTTAAGGTTTGTAGTGGATTACCCTAGTCTTGGTTTTATAGGTTAAAATTCTAGGGTTTGTAGTGGACTACTCTAGGGTTTTGACCAAAATCCATTTTAGATCTCTTGCTAAAGGTTCTTAGAAGACATAGGATGGCCTCTTAGGGTTTGTAGTGGACTACCTTAAGTTGTTCCCCTAAAGAATCAATACGTAGGGTTTGTAGTGGACTGTCCTAGGGTTTGTTTCTTGAGTCTTTTCTTTCCTTTGGTCTCCATAGAATTTGCACCTTAGACTCCATATGCCCAAGGAAGCTAGACGATCCCATTCTATTCTCTTGCAAGTTGACCTTAACACCCTAAACCTCTCTCTCTCTCTTTGACGTCTTATGCTAGTTCTAGGTTTAATTGCATTGCATCTTCATTTGTTTACCATTCCTAACCTAACATCTTGCATTCTTTACTTAAAATTGTCTTTAACATCATTTATTGCATAGTTGTTGTAGTTTTCAGCCATTAGGGCTTGACGTCTTGCATGATTAAAGTAATTTTATGTCATTTACATTTTCATTCATCATTGGCCATTTAATGTGTTAGTTTAGGCTTGCATTTCATCT